>MU260626.1:20000-52500 GCA_020310875.1 Ceratopteris richardii
AACATAACAGAGGTATAAGTGAGTTAATTACAAGTCTAGTGTACATGTATATACAAGACTTCATTCTCTGATCATGCACTAACTTCAAGCTTCATATATTTGTCTTTGCTTCATCCTTTGACTTCAAGCCTTTGTCTAAAACATCAATTGATGGTTGTCATGCACCAACAATACTCTGATGGACGATTCTATCAGAGCATGTGTATTTATAGATATTTTTCATTGCATCCTAAATAGAAGATACGTGAGGGTAGCGCTTCAAAAAGCATGCGTTTACAAAAAATTTGCTTTATTTACAAAATTATCAGTTTTCAAGCAATCTACTATTTCTATAAAAATATCGCTTTCTAAAGCGATATATTATTTTTACAAAAAAAAAAAACTAGAATACTATCTTCTAAATATCTTCAGAAATATCTGAATAAGTCCACGCGCATTCACACCCTCATGAGTCTTGACCTACTAAATCAAAACACAAATCACATTAAAACCCTCAAGACATCAAAATCGATATAACATTTCATTATTCCATAAAGTATAACATTGCCAATTTGTTTGATGAGATTGATATACAAATTGGATGAGTATCCCACTACATAGGCAATGTTTGGTTTGGTGTTGTCTAGGTAAAGTAAAAGACCCAAATAACTCTTGATAATCATGCACATCCATGTTGATATATTCAGGTAGTGATGTGTGTGAACACACTAGGAGTGTCGAGGCACCTTTTTCCTTCTTTAGGAGGTTTTTTCCCGTGACTTGTATATACACCTATAACCCCAATGGGTAACTTATCTTTGTACATTCTCTTGGTAATACATTCAGTATTGTGTGTTGTGCTCCAAGCTTCTTCTTCTTCCTTGTGTTGTTTGAGTGCTTCCACAGACCTCAAACTCCAACAATTGGTATCAGAGCAGGTTGCTGCTTCATCTAGGTCGTCATCATCACCGCCCCAGTCACAGTCTCAGAATTGCATGAAATTTGATGAGCATAGTTAGGCGATTAGTAGTTCAAAAGTACTTCGCTTCGTGGTGTCAAAATCACAATTTGAGCTCGTTTTGGCCTTCGAACACACTATCATAGTGCCTGTGCAGAAAATTTCATCTTTTTGTGCTAAAGATATATACAGGTTTCAGTTTGCCAGTATAAGTGTTGTCGGGATGAAATCTCTCAGGGAAGTGTACATCAATTTTTTTTCAAGTTCATTGATTTTCTGGTTATGGTATGATGTTTTGACCGAAAAAAGAGTTATAATTTGTGCATGTTTTGATTGATAACATTAGGCATGTATATTTGTAAATAGTTCATTAACTTAACTCTAGACCCTTAAAACCTTAGGTTTGTCTCTTGTCGTGCCTATACATTAGGCCTGTATATTTGTAAATAGTTCATTAACTTAACTCTAGACCCTTAAAACCTTAGGTTTGTCCCTTGAAAACCCTTGAAAACCTGAATTTCATCCCATAAAAACCTAACCTAGACCCTTAGAAACCCTTGGATTTTAAGTTGTAACTATAAATAAACCCTTAAGTTAAAGTGCCTAACCTTAATCATAGGCAAACCCTAATTTCCCCAATCAAAAACCCTAGGTTGGAACCTTAGTATTCCCGTTTATCCTAAGTCTAGCCCTTTAATTTATCTAAGTTTGTACATAAAGTGTGAAACCAAACCTTATTCCAAGAAAAATAAAAAGAGAAATAGAAAAGATCATACAAAAATAGAAAAAGAAAACTTGAAAAATAAAAAGAAAAACTAAAAATAGAAATAAGAGATGGGGTTTTCCCAAAATAGCAGATGAACATCCAAGAACATTTTGGAAATAGAAAGTTAGATAAGGAGGTTAGAAGATTTTAGAGAAGTCCTAGAAGGGGGGAACCTATAAATACGTGTCCAAATATTATTTGTTTCTCCCTCTGGATCTTCTTTGTGGATCTTCTCTCCAGGTATGGTTTCTTACCCTTTTCTTATTCATTATTTTCTTGTTCATATTCATTAGTCTGCAGGATGGTGATGAGAGAGAAAGAGGAAGAGAGATTGAGAATAGGCTGCTTTTTTTCCCACCACTCCTTCCGATGGCAATGCACATAGAGCTACGGTGACCAACTGATTGTAGTAGGTGGACATAGCCTCGTGCAGAGAGGAAGGCTGAAGTGGAGGACACAGAGCACGAAAATATTTTTAGCATTTGATAAATGGTGTTGATTTTTCCATAGTCGTGGAGTATATCATAGGGATTTGAAGCCAGAAAACCTCCTCCTTGATGGGCAAGAGAGAGAGAGAGAGAAAGAGATTCGGTGGCCTGCTTTAAGTGCTACAAAGAGAGAGAGAGAAAGAGAGGGTCGACAACCAAATCACATAGATGATCAATGGAGAGAGAGAGAGAGATTACCTATTGAGCAACGATGCACAAAGCAACAGAGAAGGATCATGAAGAGAGAGAGAGAGAGAGAGAGAGAGAGAGAAGCAAATTGAGCCATGGCGGCAGTAGGGAATTTGACAGGAGCACTTCAGAAGTGTCGGTAGTAGAGAGAGAGAGATAGAGAGAGAGAGAGAAGACATGAAGTTGATACACATGAATGCATGCAGAAGGATTGAAGAGAAAGAGAGATAGAGAGAGGATCGATAGCTAGATCACATAGACAATCGATGGAGTAGAGAGAGAGAGGGTTGGTAGCCAAATCACACAGACGATCGATGGAGTAGAGAGAGAGAGATAGAGAGAGAGAGATAGAGAGAGAGAGGGAGGGTCGACAGCCAAATCACACAAACGATCGATGGAGAGAGAGAGAGAGAAAGAGAGAGAGAGAGAGAGAGAGAGAGAGAGAGAGAGAGAGAGAGAGAGAGAGATCCACAATGTAGAAGGTGGTAGAAGCACCGAAGATACCGAGGAGGTTTTGAAAGGTAAGCAGACAAAACGTCAAGAAGTTGTGTCATGCAAGAACAAGGCTAATTCAAGGAAGGATGATAAAGGTCTGGTATGAGATATGGAGATTGAAAGGGTAGTATTAGGTGATAAATTGGAGACTATGAGAGTTGAGAAATGTAGTGCAAAGGCTTCATGTTATAGGATTGATGAAAGTGTAGGTTTGGCAGGGGCCTCAGACGAGCAAAAGATGAATACTTTTCCATGCTTTGTCGCTAGAAATGATGTTACTTTAAGGAGCCCAATCTGATTAGATGCATCTAGCAGTTCATCTTGGTACTCATAATGAGAAGACTGCAAAAGAAAATGATACTTTGTTGGACACAAGGAGGACAATTGATGTGAAGAGAGAGAAAATGAAACATGGGATATGAGGGGAGACCATTCACGGTTAATTGTGAATGGAAGGATGGAAAGAAAAGAATGTGAACTATCACCTTCTCTTGAAACAGAAGGAAGACTACGTGAAAATTTCAACACACAAGGCCCTTCAATGGAGATTATGCGAGCATCTGGAAACAAGATGATGTACATAGTGATGGTTTTCGTGGCCATGTGGAAGAGGATGATGACATGGAAAGTGATAGGAAAGGTAAGGGTGATCATGATGCAGATGCAGATGACGAAGGAGAAGAAAGTGCACCAAAATCATCTGATGAGAGTGAAAAACCATGGTGGAGGCTCGTGAAGAGGCATTTGGTTCTAAATCTGGTAACATGGAAGATTCACGTGAATATCATGAAGATGAACAGGAAGTTAAGAATGGGAGCGAAGGAGAAGCTGAGGGAATGGCTAATGTAGAGGGTGAAGGAGTGCCTCTAGCTTCTTTAAAAAAGCTATTACACTCATGTATGGCTCGTGCTGCTTATGCTCCATGCATAATGTTAATCCTGCAAGGGGTCAACAATGTTCTATGGGAATGACAATTTATATGACCTATTTAGACTTCACCACTATATGAACATATACATGCTGCCAAGGTCCACACGCTTGCATCTGAGGAGAAGTAGGAATCCTCAATGGATCACTCTTTTGATCTTTATTGCAAGTTCATGAGAGCTTTATACAACCTTCTGGATGGAACAATTGAAAAGATAAAATGGGAAAATAAATCTCCATAGCTTTGACATTCTATTATGAAAGAACAAACAAAGATCTATTTTTGGTGACCACAAATTACAATTCTGTAGAATGAGTTTCTTCATGCCCACAATATATCAAGTTAATTGTGAACACAAGATGTGTATACCAACAGAGTGACCTTTGAATTGCTCGTTATATATTTGGAGAAGACTAAAAGACAAAGAGAAAAAGGGACTTAAAACTTGAAGGAAAATTTGATACATGGTAGAAATACAGTAAAAACTAAAAGAAAGCACATATATATATATATATATATATATATCTATATATATATATATATATATATATATATATATATATATATATATATTGTTAAATTTTAGTTATGAATGTTTTTCCCTTTGAAGTTTTTCCCATTACTGATTATTTTTTCATTGCATTACCCCTAATGCCACATCCTCGTGCATCTTCTCTCCAGGCATTGATGTTAGAGGATTATATGAAGTAAAGAAAAAAGTTTCTGAAGACTCAAAGTGAAGCACTTTCACCCCTGTGGATCTTCTTTGTGGATCTCCTCTCCAGGTATTGATGTTGGAGGATTATATGAAGTAAACAAAGAAGTTTCTGAAGACCTGAAGTGAAGCATTTTCACCCCCGTGGATCTTCTTTGTGGATCTTCTCTCCAGGTTGCAATTGATTTTTCGATATATTATGTGAAGTGATTGCAGATTTTTTGAAGTAAAGAGAAGCAAAGTTATTGCCATGAAGACTTGAAGTAAAGCTTTGACCAAAGACCGAAGTAAAGTGAAGACCGACTACAAAGAGAAGACCAAAGGGAAGCTCATGGGCGCCTTCTCGCACTGTAATAGGAAGTCTATATTGTATCACTGATCCGCACTGTAGTGGGATTCATTATATTATTGAGAGCTATTCATTGGAGGACATCATTTGTATTTATATTGTATCATCAAGCTTAGTTTGTTTACTTGGGGCATCGATCTAGGGATTTTTGTTTCCTAGCATTGTATTTCGATTTATCATCCATGACACTTACAAGCATACACACATTTGCTTGTGCCTTTCGAGGGCGCGGACCTATGACATATGAGAGACGATCACCGTACCAGGGGCGAGGCACCCAGCGTGCAGACACCGCTCGCCGGACGAGGGGTACGATGCACCCAATAGGGCTTGATCCAACCCTGCGCCGCTCTCCCTTCCTTAGAACTCCTTTGCTCTCCGACAGCGTCTCAAAGTCTGGTACAAGTTTAGCACAACTTGATAAGGTAGTTCTCTTCAACTTTTTGAGATACAGTCATTTTTTTGCATTAGGGTATTTTAGTGAATGGCCATGGCTAAAAGTAGTGATGTATTATGTATGTTGGCTATTGAGGATAAGTTGGATGGTACCAATTACCCGTTATTGGGTTACATGATGCATCATGTATTGGTTGCAAAAGGACTATGGAATATTGTGCAAGGTGTTGAAAAACGTCCTATTTCACCCACAAATATAGTTGTTGAAGATGATGCAGATAGCATTGAAGATGGTAATATTCTTCAGGTTCCTATTTGTGTTGCAGTTCTTGGTGAATTTACCACAGTTCTCTCATCAACAACTGCATCATGTAAATTTGCATCAGAAAATGATATGCATCATCACATGAAACTTGTAAAGGTTGAGAATTTGCCTCATTAGGACCAACACTAGACTATCCATCTGTAAAAAGAGGCAGCAAAGTGCCATACATGTCTTTGGAGCTAATTGATGTCTCCTTAGTACATGAAAGTAATGGTTGAACAACATCTTCCACAAAAAAACATCACGACTAACCAAAATACGTTTAGTTTGTGGATGATTCAAATAATAGCCTTTGCTTTCGAATCTATACCCAACAAAAATACATTTCACTACTTTATCATCCAATTTTCTGCATTGTTGTTTAGGCACTAATGCATTTGCCAAACAACCAAAAACACGTAGGTGAGCAATAGATGACTTACGACCATGCTAAGCCTCATATGGAGTGATAGACTGCAATGCTCTAGTGGGACACCTATTAAGTACATATGTTGCACACATAATAACCTCAAGCCAGAAACTATGTGGTAAAGCCTGACTCTTGACCATACACCTCACCATCTCCATGAGCGACCTGTTCTTCCTTTCAGTGACTTCATTCTGTTGAGGTATATATGGCATTGTACACAGACGTTTTATCCCACGTTCAACCAAAATGCATTAAAATCAAAAGACATATATTCCGCCCCTCGATCAGAATGGAGGGTGCCCATTTTACATGCTGATAGATTTTAAACCAAAACTAGAAATTGTTTGAAGCACATAAACACTTTGGACTTTGCTTTCAATGGATATACCCATGCATGCCTGTAAAAATCATCAATGAAAGTCACAAAGTAAAGATAGTTCCCAAAAGAAGGTCTCTACAAGGACCACATACATCGCTGTGAACAAGCTGCAATTTCTGAGTAGTTCGAACTGAACCATAAAGGAGGAACATTGCATTTTGCCCAAAATACAACCTTCACAAACATGTTCACCAGATGCCTCAAGTTTGGGCAAAGAGGACACCATTTCAAATTTCTATAGGCATAACAAACTAGCAAAATTCAAATGACCAAAGTGTGCATGCCAAAGCTTTGCACTGACATAGCATGAGAATCTTGAACTGCACATGCTGAATCATTCATAGATTTTGCATAATCTATGAGCTCATATAGCCCACAACATAAAATGCTAGAAGCAATAATGATATCACCAGTTGACAGATCATGAACTGTACATCTGTCATCAACAAATTTCACAACCAAGCCAATCTTGGCGAATGCTGAAATTGATGGCAGATTTTTCTTGATACCTGGCATAAATAAAGCATCTGAAAATGTAAAAGAACTACTATCAGCAGTAGTCAGAATGATCTTACCAACTCCCATAACAGGATAAGAGGAGATGTTGGAGCATATGACAATATTCTGTATAGGGGCAGGATCAAGTAAAGTGAAGAAATTGCACTATAAGGTAATATGTTTGGTTGCCCCACTATCAAAGTACCAAACATCTATGTCTACTACAGAATTACACTATTCATGTGAAGATGGGTCATAATTGTAAATAGTCGTAAATATCCATTCTTCATTCTGCACAAGATTAGCAGACTCTATTTTGGGTGTAGAGGCCTCTACAACAACCATTCCAACCTCTTTCTTCTTTGCCTCTTTTGTAGCTACTTTTGGACAACTCTTTCTGACATGATTGTTTCCTTTAAAGTATTTGCAAAACAATTTCTGCTTTTTTGTTTTCTTCTCCTCTATCATAATCGTTCAAACTCTCATAATGCTTCCTTTGCATCAGATTGTTATGTTACGGCATCATTGAGTCTTTGTGATGAGAATGAGCCAGTTTCGTTTGATGAAGCACAGAATTCAGAAAATTGGATGGCTACTATGCAATCAGAATATGATGCTATCATGAAAAATGGTACCTAGTCTTTATGTGACTTGCCTCCTGGCAAGAAGGCCATTGGCACTAACTGGGTATACAAGTTGAAGCGTAAGCTTGATGGAACAATTGATAGGTATAAGGCTAGGCTTGTTGCAAAGGGTTATGCTCAAGAAAGAGGCATTGAATTTGATGATTTGGGGCATTTGCATCATTATTTGGGCATTTAGCTTATGCAAGTTGATGGCTGAATAGCTTTGTGTCAAACAAAATATATTAACACAACATTTTAATGTTTTGGCCTTGAAGACTGTAAACCTATTGCCACTCCTATGGAGACAAGTTTACGGTTGAGTCTTCATGATGCTAGAGATGCATTTGATATTGTTCTCTATCAATAGGGGATCACTACTGCCATATTTATATGCTTGAGGACCTGGCACTCATGTATAAGGATGTGCCAAGCTCTGTGGAATCAATCCACAAAAGGAAGTAAGCCCAACACTTTGCGGAAAGATTCAAGCTTCTCCCTAGACAGAGCCTTTTGTGAAAAGGTATGCAATTTTCTCCTGTGTGGGCACATATGCCAAACTGATCTCTCCAACGGAGAACCTCTCTTGACATAATGATAGTGCACCTCAATGTGCTTGGTGTGAGCATGGAACACAGGGGTTCATTGCAACTGCCTATGTGCTCTGATTGTCAATGAAGATGGTGGTGGTAGAAGATTGACCAACACCCAAATCATCCATAAGGTATCTAAGCCCACACACACTCAACAATCACAATGAAAGGTGCCCTATACTTAATCTCACAACTAGAAGTGGCCACAATAGGCTGCTTCTTGCTCAACCAGGATATACATGAGCTACCAAGCATGAAGGAAAAGCCACTAGTGGACACATGAGTGTCATAGAAACCAACCCAATTAGAGTGGGGGGATTTGTTGATATATCTAGGTAGTGATGTGTGTGAACACACTAGGACCCCCAAGGCACTTTTTTCCTTCTTTAGGAGGTTTTTTTCCCTCGGCTTGTATATATGCCTATAACCCTAACGGGTAAGTTATCTTTGTACATTCTCTTGGTAATACATTCTGTATTGTGTGTTGTGCTCCAAGCTTCTTCTTCTTCCTTGTGTTGTTCGCATGCTTCCGTAGACCTCAAACTCCAACAATCCATGAGAGATGATGAGTCCTCTGGTGCGAGCTTGATGTTGGGATCAAGTGGTGTAGATACTAATCGACACTGGTCCATGTTATACCTAGAAAGTAGATAAGAGCAACATTTCTTTTGAGATAGGAATATGCTTAATTTCATCTACCAAACTTTCGTGCCTAAGAAGTAGCAAAGTAGGCCAAAGTCTATCATTATCTACTCAAGGTGAAGCTATTTGATGATAAACTAGGTATAGTCATCAACAAATCTTGTCAAAATCAAGTCGTTCTCATAAAGAATAATGATATCCACTATGGAATATTTTTGATAGATGTAGAGGTTAGCATTGATAATACTTTGATGGATCGTTTGTCTTCAACAAACTTGTGTATATTCTCATACCAAGATGACATAGCTTGCTTAAGTCCATAAAATGCTTTGTGAAGTTTGTAGACATGCTCTTCCTTTGCTTTAACTTGGAAGGCTTCATGTTGTTCCACATATATCTCTTCTTGAAGATCACAATTGAGGAAAACCTACATCTAGCTAGTGAATGGGCAATTTGAAGTGTGCACTTAAGGCAAGATGACTCTACTAGTATGAACCTTGCAATAGGGGCAAAGGTTTCTTCATAGTCAATATTGTTTCTTTGCTTATATCCCTTTCTATGGGTCTCTCTTTATAATTGTCTAAAGTTTTGTGCTTGATTTTATATAGACACTTGACTCTATAACTTGATTATTAGAAGGTTTTGGTACAAGTGTCCAACTATTGTCCCTTTGGATTGCATCCATCTCAATTTGCATAGCTTCTTCCCACTCTAGTTGGCCTTGATATTCTTTGAATTTGGAAGGATCTGTAATTTGTTGGATCTAATGCATAAGAGCATAATTTATATAATGACTTTTTTCTCATTGTTGCTTTTCGATGAGCCTTTGAGATCTTCTAATTGCTGGGAACTATGCTTGGAAATAATCGTGCCTTGTTTTTGAACTATGCTTGGAAATAATTGTGCCCCCATTGGAAGTGTAGATGTGTGGACTAGAACTTGATCTTGAATCTTTAGTTTATTAATTTAAAAAATTGTCAAAGATTACATCTTTTAAAATAGTGATGGAGTGGTTTTGTAGATCATAGAATTTTTATGCCTTAGACTATTCATTACATCTAATGAATAGATGCTTCTTAGACTTAGATGATAAATTGTGTTGATTTTCCTTGGGCACATGTAGAAATGTTTCATTTTCAAAAAATCTAAAGTATTTACATTGGGATTTTGTCCATAATGGCTCCAAAGGCATCTTATTATACAATGCACTTGTAAAGCCTCTGTTGTTGATGTGTAATGTAGTGTGTACAAATTCAAACCATTTTGAGATGGAGTATGTGTTTGTGTGACTTGTCTTTTGATGCCTTTTTTCTTTAAGCATTTATCAAACCATGATTGATAAACTCACCACCTCCATGTGTTGTGATAGTATTTACTAAAGTGGATTCTTCATTCTCAAATTGATAGACCCACCCTATAAATCTAGAGAAATTATCTTCCTTTGATTCGAGAAAATACACCCATATGTATCTGGCCATTAGTTAAGGTGCTCTCTTGCTCTCCCACTCAGCCATACATAGTGAGTGACCATCAACTATATATGTGATCATCGCTTTGGAATTCCTTCATCTAGTAGCAACGTGCTAGTAGATGATCAACTATGTGATCATCACTCTAGAATTCCTTCATCTAGAGACCTCAAGCTTCACGATTGTCATCCCAATTCCATTGTTATACCTATTGCCTTTGATGCACATGAGGAATACAATCAATAACAAAGACTAAGTTTGACCTCCACAAGCATACATGGATTGAATAACATAACATAGTGAAAACTCCACAAAACAATATTGCCAAAATAATGATGCAACACCTAACTCACCACCCAAATGAAGGTACCAAAATTCAAATATAGAGTGGCACTTAGTGTTTATAACCACTTGAAAACAAGAAATGCAACACTAAGGCAACAATTGATGTCAAAAGGTCAGGACAAACATCCAAAACTGCCAAGAGCAAGGGTGGCAGGGTGGAAAAGAGTGGTAGAAAAAGGGTGGGAAAGAGTGGAAAAGGGTGGGTGGGAGGGAAAATAGCATTCAAAGTGCTCTTCAACGCTTGAAGAAGATGATGAAAGACTTCACCACAAAAATAATAATGTTACAAGCATCACTACCATCTCCAATAGCACCACCAAAAGAGTCACCAAGATCTCCACCTAGTGCTCTCATACCATGTAGAGAGTACACATGCAAAAGAAAAATGAAAAGAAGACCACACTTACAAAATGAAAGAGTGTGAAAGACTCAAAATGAGTAGACTGAGAAAGTACATCATATGGATAAACTCACATGGATTAGAAATGAGGTTGCCAATAGCATGAAGTAGGCTCTCCAAGTTTCTAATCAAGTACAAAGCGGGGGACAGGACCTCCTTATATAGAGTTCAAGGAGGCTCTCCAAAGTACATCATATGTGGGATAATTCCCCTTGAACGAGAATGAATACAAGCTAGAACCAAATGGCAAGGTACCTAAATACAATGAGATACAATTAAAATAATATGAAATGGAGTGTCTCCTAGATACAAAATAGAGATGCACTCATATAGATACAAGTGGAAATGAAGGGGATGAACTTATGTCATCAATAGTTGGGACAATTAATTTGTGATTGCTATATGTCTGTTGTGGGCTCATATGTTTGATACTTTGACAATGGTGTGACCAAACATATTACCTCTTAATGTAGTTTCCTCAAGTCACTTGAACATGTCCTATATAGGAATACTTGCAAACAACTTCTCATATCCTATCAATATGGGATTTGGAAGAATTGTCCTTACTACTACTAATGGATATACATGCACATTTTTAGATGCCTTATATGCTATGAGGATCAAGAACAATATGTTATCAGTGTCTAGCTAAGATTGGCTTGGTAGTAAAGTTTTTCGATGATAACTATAAAATTCATGACCTCTCTGATGGTAATAAATTTATTGCATCTAGTATATTGTGTTGTGGGATATATAAGATTGCATGTCATGGAAGATCTATGGATGACTGCATGTGTAATACACAATTTCTAGGCCATCTCTAGATGCAAAACTTTTTCATGCACATTTTTATCATCTGAGTTTCACAAGTTTGATATTCTTGCAAAAGTTTGATGCGGGGCTCCTCTTTCCCTTGGCTTGAGGCACCATCCGAACATGTATGTGCAGCGTTCTTCCTTTCTAAAAGATCGTACAATAAGATTTGAATGTAAATTGCAATTTGTTCACTATGTTTGTAGTCCTACGCAAGCACCATTTTTTGGACATTACCTATAATTCATGGACTTTCTTGATCACATTTCTATGTATCCATGGATCTACCTACTAAAGTCAAATTCTAATGTGCTTATGTGCTTCAAATAGTTCCTATTCATTTTTGAAAAAATTTCAAGACTTAAAATGGGCACTCTCTATTTTGATCAAGGGGGAAGTATGTGTCTTCTAAATTCAATGCATTTTTGGTGGGTAGGATAGAACACCAATTTTTATTTTCATTCACGTTGCAACATAATAGTGTTGTTGAGAGGAAAAACATGTCTTTCATGGGAATGTCATGTATGGTAAAAAATGCATTACCCATGGTTTTTGGCTTGAGGTTGTAATGCTTGTTGCATATGTAATTAATGATTGTCCTACTATGGCATTATAATCTATCACTCCTTATGATGCTTGGCATGGTTGCAAGACATCTGTTGCTCATGTGTGTGTTTTTGGTTGTTTGGCATATGCATTAGTACTTGAGAAAAAAAGCAATTATTTAGCATTGTGGTTTTGTGCAAGAAGTGTATGAAAACAAAGTGTGCATCTTAAAGAAGACAATGTATGGATTAATGCAAGCACCACATGCTTGATATGAGAAAATACAAGCATACGTATTAGCACATGTATTTTATAATAGTTCGAATAAAAGCACCTTGTATTTAAAATGTACAAACGATGTATTTATCACCATTCTTGTTTATATGGATGAAATATTGCTCACTGGTCTTAACAGGATGCATGCTTCTAATTTTAGGGCTAATTTTCATACAATTCAGAGCATCTACATTATTAGTCAGGCCTTCCATTTATGAAAATTGATGATCAAACAAAATATGTTGATACTTTATTGCAATATTTTGGCCCTAAGGGCTCTACCCATTGTCAATGTTACAAGTTTACAATTGAGTCTACATGATGCTAGAGATGCACTTGATGTTGGTCTTTATCAATAATCTATTGGATGCCTTATTTATAAATGCATCAATCGGCCTGATATTCAATTTTTTGTCTCTTAGATTAGAAAATTTATGCATAGCTTAGGTGTCAAGCATTGGTGTCAATTAAGCATTACCTTTTGCTACTTTTTTAGTACCCAAAAATGCTAGATTTACATGCTTAAAAAAAAAAAAACTTAGATTGGGCTGGCTATGATGATTGATGTGTGTCCACAAGTAGTCTTTTCTTCATGCTTGCTAGCTCATGCATATCTTAGTTGAGTAAGAAGAAGCCTACTATGGAGGCTTCTACTCATGAGGCTGAGTATAGGGAAGCTTTCGTAGCTACTATTGAGTGTGTGGCTCAGATGCCTTATGGATGACTTGGGTGTTGGTAAGACCCGTGTCACCATATTTACTAATAGTCATAGTGCATTGGTAGTTGCAAGGATTCCAGTGTTCCATGCTCACACTAAGCACATTAGGGCGCACTATCATTATGTCATGTAGAAATTTGCACTTGGAGAGATTAGTTGAGCATATGTGCCCACACAAGATAATGTTGTAGATATTTTTACAAAGGCTCTGCCTCATGATAAGTTTGAACCTTTTTGCAAAGATTTGGGCTTACCCCCTTTTCTGGATTGATCTTAGTCCACATTGCTTGAAATTTCCTTGTACATGAGTGTCAACCCTTATTCATTGCATCATTCCTAGGGGAGATTTGTTAGTATACTTCGATAGTGATGTGTAGACACACTTAGGATTGCCATCTCTTTCGAAGTTTGTTTTCTCCCTTGCTTGTATATATGCCCATAACCCTAAAGGGCTATTTACCTTTATACATTGTACACTTAGTAATACCCATTGTATTGTGATCCTAAGCTTCTTCTTGTTCATCATGCTGTTTGTGTGCATTATCGATCCCCAAACTCCAACAAGAACTTGTCTTTCCATAAAAAAAAACTAGGCAAAAACAAAGAAGAATGCACATGGAAGGGGGGATTAAATCTTACAAAATTTACCAACTGTTTCCTCATTCTATAGATTGGGAAATTTCATGATTATCTTTCAAGGTGCATGTATTAACTCTAAAATCTATAGAGCACTCTCCTCAATAAAAAAACTAGTACTCCAGCCCACATGAACCATCCATTACATGGTGAAGCATTGGGATCCTTAACAAGGCTTTATAATGGAATAATATGAGAGGATCTATGAAGAATTCGAAAACAAAGTAAATCAAGAACATTTGGAAATTGAACTATCTCTCCGTTGCATGGAAGATTGCCACAAAACCTGAAAGGAGCATTAACAATTGTAGAAAGACACAATATTTAGACGTTGCAAAAGTTTTCTTCAATAAAGGATTAACTAGAAATTATGGGGGATTATAAGATCATCAAAACTACATGGTTTACTTTTGTTGGAGGTTGGCTTGAATATGTCTATCATATTAAACCATTACAAACTTTGTGATCTTTTATTGAGCTTTCATTCTCTTTCACGTATTTCTAATATAATTTAAACCCTATTTGTTTGAAAGAGATAAAGGATTGTGAATTGAAAGTGCTAAGTGCAGTGGTTGACATATTTGATATCCACGTACAAGCGGAGGGGGCATATCTTTGATGATCTCGTATCGTAAATTCTCAAATCTTGAATAATGAGACAAAAGGCTTGAAAGAGGTTACACAAAGAAGGATAGCTAGACTTGAGAGGAACCTTTAGCTTCTATTTTGTGGGAAGTCAACCTCGCACATGAAGAACGTTGACGTTGATCTACATGAAGAACCACTTCTCAGTGATTGGATGTATGATACATCACTCTCTTCAAGTCACCGAAAATCAACTACTACCAATTTTTTTTGAATAACAAAATCCTTCCCATGTTAACATTTAAAACATTACTTTGAAAGTCACTTCCATGGATGCCACTTTTCAATATAAACATTGATGAACCACTTAGTGGATAAGTCGTTTGGCTTGTGTAAGGAGGAGCAATCGGTCGATTCCCACAAACTACAATTTGACTTACATAGCCCATGCTTTGAGGCATACATGTGCCTTTGTTCTCTTTGTAAGTTTTTGAGTCAATTTTTGTCAAGTGGCTTCACATGGGTTCTACACGTACGAGTTGTTTGATGTTTTCACCTTTCTTATTGGTCATAGGGCTATTTCTTTAGTAGTGAGTGGGCCGTTGGGCTATGCAATATATTGTTGTACCTTTGAACCATGAGCTATGTAATAGTTTACCTATGTAATAGTGTAGCTTTGAACTAGCCTTTGGAAGTGTGTTGATTAATCCTTATTTTATGGATTCTCGAACTGTCGCCGTGGTATGCTCTTCACATGTACTCTTAGTTTAATTACAATCCTCACAAGACGTGGACGGTGGGTGTACCGCTTCCACAAAAAAAAAAAGTTACCCACCGAAAATTCTCTCGTTAAAACATTTTTGGATCATCTTCTTCACCATTAAAAGGTTCTCACTTGACTCGCCACATAATGGATATTGCTGTATTTTAGTAATAGTACTACTTTATTTTTGTGTATGCACTTAATATAATAGTACATCGAAATCAAAAGGTTTAAAATGTCCTCAAGATAGAGCTGATGATCTGAAATCACTTCATCGAGTCTTTTAATGTGCTCATAGTTTTGTTAGGAGTCCTAAGGTCCCCCGTCTCCGAACTACGAAAGCCACTGATGGAGCATGTGCGATTGAAGAATTTCTCGGTTTTAACGTAGCCTAAGTTCCAATCAAATCAATTTTGACATGAGATGATGTGAGAATGGTGAGTGTCGATCGCGCTCCGAGGTCCAATCTAAACAAAACAAACCATAGGTTGTCAGATTTCTACGAGAGTGCAGGGACATTGCATGCGACTCCTACAGCCTATAGGCTACGTTGTCCATCCCAAATTCCAAATTGTATCAGGCTGTGACACCCGAGACGTTTGCCTAGCCGCGCCGATCAATGCGCGCCACGATCACTTCTATGTAGTAAATTGCTGTTGGATAAGTAGCTACGTCTCAGATATTGCTACTCGCGACTCCAATATTCTGCATTCAGGAGCATTAGACAAGACCTTGTTTGCTTCATTGATACATGTCATATATTCTGGAGTCATCAAATCAGAAACTTGATAGAAGCAATATTTCCCTCATCTAGTCATTGATTTGTGCAGTCGAATGTTTCTTCACAGGTCTTATGAAGTAATAGGCTCGTGCATCGTGAGCCTCTGTTGATAACTCTATAGTGATTAGAGGGTCCAATATTTGTCCCGAAATTCCATAAGAGTGAGAAACTTGGACAGAGCGATTGTCTCTTTTCAACCCCTTTGTTTTCGTTTAATCGATGTTTTACGCAGAACTAATATCAAATCCTAAACCTGAATAGCCTGAGCATCTTCTATTGGCTTTTCTGCGGTTTACGCACTTCCAGAGATGGACCAGCCTCTTCTTGGAAAGAGAAAGAAAAGAAAGGCAAATTCTTCATTGACCTCTCTTTTGGAGCAGATTTGGGACGATATCCCCGAGGAACAACCCGTATACTCATCCGTTGTAGCACCCCGTGTCCCTAACATCAAAGATAAGCTGATCTTTGGTTCGCCTGATGCTAGCCCTCCGTCTCAGTTTGTTTGGGTCAACTACAATGTTCAGGCACAGGAAGCGATTGATGAAGCAACGGAAGGAAATTTTATGGAGCACGAGGATAGTTCTTCCGCATGTGGAAGCCTTCGAGGTGGAGCTTGGAGACAAGCAGCAATCAAGAGTTTTGATGATTCCTTCATTGATAGCAGGGATATAGGGTCTGATTATTCAAGGGGCAGGTTTGCGGCTGACCTGACTAGCCTAGACCTTGATGTAAAAGCTCTTACTCCAAGGTATCCAACCGCGATTTCGAGTGGGATCAAGAATGCTTTCAAATTGGAGGACGATGAAGGTCTGGATAAGGCGTCTCATGTTGTTCCAATTATGCTTAATATTCCTCCGAATGAAACCTCTGCAGTTTCTTGGAGTTATGCTCGAAGAAAGCATTTTCACAGGTCAAGAACAGCCCCTGCCATGACAATTATGGACTTCAAGGATTCCCATAATAGTAAAATTACACCTTTGAAATCTTCTTCCCGTGCTGCACCTTTTTATGCTGTAAGGCAAGCCTTCTTTTTCCTCTTATTATACCTTGCAGTCGGTGTTGCTATTTACACTTGGAAGGATGACGAGTTCTCTGGTTCAAGTACATACAACTTTGTTGATGCAATATATTTTTGCATAGTGACATTGTGCACGATAGGCTATGGTGACATCACACCAAGCACAACTTTTACAAAGTTGTTTGCATGCATATTTGTGCTGGTGGGCTTTGGTTTTATTGATGTTCTTCTAAGTAGCATGGTAAATGATGTTTTGGACAGCCAAGAGGATCTTATTTTGAATGCAGTTAATTCAGGAAGTTATGAGACTGCAAAAAGCTATGTCGTGGATATCAAGAAGGGCAGAATGCGGATTCGTATGAAAGTTGCACTTGCATTTGGTGTTGTAATTGGTTGTATAGGGGTTGGAACCATTGTAACACATTTTCTTGAGACTCTTGGATGGTTGGATTCTTTCTATTTAGTTTGTATGTCAGTGACAACAGTAGGGTATGGAGATCATGCATTCAAAACAATGGCAGGCAGGCTTTTTGCTTCAATATGGTTGCTTGTGAGCACTCTTGCAGTAGCCAGGTCTTTCCTCTACCTAGCAGAAGCTCGAATTGAAAAAAGACATAGGCGATTTGCAAAAATAATCTTACAGAGGGATATGACAGTGGGTGATCTGGTTGCGGCAGATTTGGACAACAATGGTTTTGTAAGGTACATGCACATTGTTTTGCTCTCTCTCTCTCTACATGTTTTCATTTCACCTCCTATATATGTTGGATGAGCTTCTTAACTTGGATTTTTTTTTTCTTTTTTCTCCCCCTTATGTTGCCTTCTCAATTTATTAGAACCTTGTTGTTCTTTTGAGAATTTGTTTGAGTTTGATTTCCTTTACTTTTTTGGGTAAAATTGTTTCGTATGATGCTATGCCCACGTACATGTGCATGTAAACCTATACATATACGCAAACATATACGCAAGTCAATTATAGGAAATATACATGAGACATACATCTACACACATGCAGGTTACACATACATGAAAATATATCTACACATGTTATTAAGTGCATGTTCTTTTGTAGAAAAGAAATTAAATACTTTCAATAGAAATCTTCTAATGCTGCAACCGGAATGTGCATAGAATGGTTCTTATAATGTAAATAAGCTTTTATGCTTGTTTTTCACCATTATTATGATTATCTCTTTTAGAGCTCATATCTTGGATGGGATGACATTGATTTGTACATGTATAGATATTGCTCGAGACCATTTTCATGGTTTTAACTTCTATATGTCATCAAACACCTTTTGTGACATGCTCTCAACTAGGTGAAAGTGCATGTTGCTTATAAAAAGTCACAAGCGTTTGGACATATTTTTAAATCTCATGTCCCTTGTTTGTGTTAGTGTATTTTGATAGTAGTGTGTATGAGCATTGAGCACAGTTAATTATGCCGGGGCTTTCTTTCCCTCTTTAGGTGTTCCCCCCTAGCTTGTATGCATGCCCATAATGAAATTTTGCCAAGTAGTTTACTAGTGCAATCTTTTTCTGATGGGCTTTTACTACATGGTTATCTCCAAGATACACATATCCATGAATACATGCGTGAAATGTAGCAAATCATGAAATCACGCACATTGGTCCACAATCCATGTATGTAACAATGCATCACTAATTGTTATTAAGGCATTATTAAGATCACTTTGAGTGATCTGCAAGAATGCATATCATATGCATGCAACATGGAGAAAACATTATGGGAATATACATAATTTGTTGTAATTGTGGCACATGGAATATCCTTTGCATCTCATAACTTTTCGATAACCACATTGGAGGACATTGGCCTTCTCTTTTTCCTTGGAGCTATCTTGAGTCTCTGCTTTGCCGTATTTCTCCTTCTTCTTGTCATTTGTGTTCCTTTTCCTTTTTTGTTCTGCTTTGTAGTGTCTACAATCTGGTTTCTTGTGACCTTTCGTACCACATTGATAGCAAGTTACACCACCTTTGCCTTTGCTTTTGTTCCTTCTTCTCTTAGACTTTTCTATGTTCTTTTCTGATCTGCTTGTAGTCATGTTAGCAGGACCACTTTCCTCTCCGCTTGCCTTCCTAGAGGGTTGAACCCATCAAAGGTCAAATTGGCGTTCTTCAAAAATGAGACTACCAGTGTCTCCAAGGAATCATGAAAAGTCATAAGGAAGAAGATGGCTTTTAGCTTACCATCAAATGTGGGTAAACCTGAGTGTTGCAATTGTGAAAGGGTACCTATGGATAAAGATAAGTGGTAAGAAGCACTTTTAGACTCATCAAGCTGATACTGACAAATTTGCACATCAAGTGTACTTGCTTCACATGTGTATTCTCATATGTGGCCTTCAACTTCTCTAGACCTCATAAGTTGTTTTAAGGACATATAAGTCCATAAAAATCCCATTTGAGAAATCCATCTTAATGTATGTGAAGACTTTCTTGTTCATATTCATCTTTGCTGCATCTGTTGTAACTTCTAACTTTATCTCTTCAAGGGCACCTTCACAATCCTTGAGGAAAAGAATGCCTTGCATCCCCTCTTTTCAAAAGTCAAAACCATCCCCATCAAAAGAAGAAGAAGAAGAAGAAGAAGAAGAAGAAAAAGAAGAGGAAGAAAAAGAAGAAAAGAAGAAGAAGAAAAGAAGAAGAAGAAAAGAAGAAGAAGAAAAGAAGAAGAAGAAAAGAAGAAGAAGAAAAGAAGAAGATGTCACATCATAGGCTTTTGAGGCATGATGAGTTATGGAGGCTAGAACAATATATTGCCTCATTAAGTAGAGAGAGGAGAGTGAGTAGTCGAGGGACTAACTCTCATGAAGAGCCATGCGATGGCTCGGCGGCTCGGAGGAGAACCGAAGCAAATCTTTGTATGTGTTGACAAGAAGATGGTCGTGCGGATTCTTCTAAGGTTCCGTGAACACGGTGGCAAAAATACTGTGTAATACTGGTATTAGAGCACTTATATGGGCCGCGCGCCTTCTGCAGATTCTAGGACTTGAACTCACGTCCCCAACATGGGAGGCGCATGGCCTACCCAAGGCGCCATGCCTCTTGGATGACTACAAGAGTGCCCATAGCCTTTCATATCTCAAATGGAAGCCGAAGCTAGAGCAAAAAGTGACGTGTTGGGTAGGAAGAGCTTTGAAGGCTTGGAGAAAGGGTGCTATCATATCTAGATGGATGGAGTATAGAGGCATGAGAGATGAAGAACTTGGAAACTCTAAAGTCAATTTTACTTGAAGGAGTGAAGAAGAAAAGAGATCATGTGCAATGATCGAGAGGATCTCTTGATAAGGATGATCGTCAAAGCAACGAGTAACAATAGATGAAGATGATCTCGTTGATGGGATATAAGGACCCTTGTGGCGTCATACATGATTTTAGCAAGAAGGAGGAGTCATGGCCTCAATTTCCAGGTTCGATCGTTTTTGAATTTCTGTAAGAATCTTCATGTTTGAGAATGATAATGAAGTGTTAGGGAGCCAAGATCTTGGAGGGAAATTATGTGTATGGAGAGTATGAGATATATCCTCTCATCTGAAGTCAAGAATTCCCTCAAAATATAAGAAAGCAAAAGCTTAGGATATCTCCAAAATAGCCATTTTTCATGATTTTTACATAAAATTAGAGGAGGTATTTGGATAAACAACCATTTCGGGAAGGGAAAATGAAGTGGGATTTTTCTTAGTTGGTAGGAAAAATCATGCATACTTATAGTCTAGTGTATTGGCTTCCATATAAGATTAAGAAATCCAAAATATAACTCAATATCATGGGAGTTTGAAGCTCTAGAAGATCCCCTTCCATCACTGTTTGAAAAAAAATTTGAGCACCTGAATTTAAGAAATTCCCATTTTGAAAGAGGAAAAACGAGGTACGCTAGCTCCAGATGGATGGGAAAAATTATATATACTGAGAGTATCTTATATGGACTTCACAAATGGAATCATAGAATTCATTAAAAGGATAAATTAAGGAGGAATTTTACTTCCTCAAAAACCCCTTTCTCGCACTTTTTGGAAAAAAATTCAGATGTTAACTTTTGCTTAACTCCACTTTTGGGAGTAAGAATAAAGATCATTTAAAAGGCTTCCCATAGATTATTGTATACATGCATGAAGTATGGTGTATGCATTATCATGGAGAGTAAGAAAATCCGAGAAAAATCCATATTAGGAGTGGATTAGAAGCTTGCTAAAAGCTTCCATTTAAGTTTTTGCATGAAGGTAAAAATCTTGATTGAGGCCTCTTTTATGGAGCAAATTAGCATGCACGAAGGGAGGCTTTGGAAAGGTGAAAATAGGTCAAAGCATCTTCATATACTACTCTCTGAGGTTTTGTAGAGAATTCTAGGATTTGCTTGATGGAAGAAAGCTTTTGGGCACTCCAAAAATCCTATTTTCACACTTTTTCCAGCCACTCCACTAGCCCACTACTTTGGCATGTCCCGCTTGAAAAGGCGATATCTTGGGCTACAAAACGTCAAATTGGACGTGCTATGGCTCATTTCGAAGAGCATAAGATCTACTTTCAGTTTATGAAAAGAAATTTTGGAAAAAGTGTATTTTTGCACGTCTGTATAGCTCTGCAAAGTCTGAACAGTTTTTGGAAACTACCTTTCGGGAGCCATATCTTTCAAACCGGGAAGGCGATTGATATTTCACTTCGAGCCACTCGCACATGATATATATTCTACTTTATGATTATTTGGAGGTCCTAAAATGGTTTTTGCAGGTCTAAAGAGGGATTACAAATGCATTTTTTGGGTAAATTTGCATTATTTTGGTAATCATCTGACCATGCTTTATGTTTTGGGAAATGATCCGATGTTTTCGGACACTTCCAAGTTTATATTAGGATCTGAGAAGAAAGGTGCAGAGGTCTCGAAGCTCGTCGAGAAGGATTGGATGCATGCAATTCCAATCTAAATCATTCAGGGACGTATGCTTTATGCTTTCAAGAATCTTGCTTTATTTTATGGCATGTTTTGTATGTTCATGCATAGATTGGAGTGCAAATATCAAAGTTGATCATTGTTTCAATAAGTATGGATCAACATGCGAGAAGTACACTTTTTGATTTCTCACACTATGATTAGGAGACTATGGGTATTACCAGGAATACCCAAAGAGTGACTAGTTTCACTCATGCATATCACTTGAGCAAGTAGTGGCGCATTTCTGCTACACTACTACGGAAATCAATTAGATGGGATCACAGAGATGGGTTTCATGAGAGAGCATCGACGGGTGCTTATGTGATTTGAGTGATGATTAGGAAGGCCATAAGCATGGCACCAACTCTATGATTTAGAGCATAGATCCCTTAGTTAAGAGTAGTTGGGGTACCCAATATATATATGTGTGTTGGGGGGGGGGAGTTATCCTTCATATTTTAGGGAAGATTTATTTTTCTAGTAGAGAATGCGATAGAGAATGTGATAGGTGATTTCATCACCATTGATATCACATGCTCATTTTGATGTTTTTAGGAAGGATAATTCCATGAGTTTGATTGGATCGTATAGATCCATGCATAGAGGATCGTTGGCAGAGAGAGCTCTTTCGCATGGATACACGTGTTTATGGTATCATGTCATATCGTTGCGGACCATTTTAGTAGAGGGCTTGAACCCTTATTAGGAATTTATTTTCTCCACTCTTCACTACATACACCTTCATTAGTTATGGGAGATTTGTTCTCCATCTTTATAGTAATGTTTGTAATGAGCACTTTAGCTTAGTGGTCTCACTTTAGCTCCTGTTCTTTGAGAGAGAAAGAAGGAAAAAAAAAATGATTTCTTCATAGGAGAAGAATAGAACATATTTTCTTGTAGACAGAAGAGGTGTTTAGAAAACATCTCTTAGTTTATATTTCAGAAGGAATTCATTTGTTCTACTTTTCAGTATAATTTTCTTTCACATGGGAGTCTCTTTCTCCACTATTTTGGAAGGAAAAATATGGAGAAGTTATGTGCATGTTCTCAATTTTAGATGAGTAGAGGAATTGAATTCAAAAGAATCTTTTTCAAAGGGAAAGGGAAAGTGGAATAGATTCCACTACCATGGTCCTTTTTCTTTGAAAGGATTACAGAGAGAGACATGGAGAGAGTTTCACTTTCTTATTTTGGTTGTCTAGATAGAAGTGGCACTCTTCTATGAAAGACAAGATGAAGATCAGTTAGTCATGGTGGTTAGATTGAGTCTCATGTGGTGACTCTAGAGAGAACTAGTCATGTTTATTTCCAGTGATGGATGGTCTTTGACTAGATGAGATGATCTAGCTATTGACACTAGTTAGACTGGGAGTAGATCGATGATACCTCTCTTTAGAGTTTCTAGGAGATAGAGAGATATCTAATCTATTGGGATACCCAACTCTTAGTTGATGCTTCATCATGAGGATGATGTGTAAGCATCAATTAGCAGAATGGATACTTATGGATTATCTGAATCTCAAAAGGAATGTTTTTTGGATTCGTATGGCAAACTACAAGAAATAGAATATTTTAGAATTTGCACTAGTGCCAATAGATGCTCTTCCAATAGAACTTAGTCCAATGGTAAAGGATAACAAACCACATACTTATTGGTTGGTGAAATGTAGAGATTACATTTTACTACAAAGAAATTCTTATATATGAGCTAGATGATGGATTTGCATTAATCACAAGGTATTTTAGATTAAACTATTACTTGTTATTACACTTAAGGTTAGAAAGACCTAGAGTAGTATGAGTGCAATCTATCATTTAGTCCTAGATGGGTTTGGAGTCACTTGTTATGGGACTTTGTTCTATATTTGTAGAGGATTCTACGGTTTATTATCTCCATTATAGTATGGTCAAGCCTATAAGCTTGACACTTTGCACTTGCTTTTCATATTATTACTCCATAGAGGATACATCATATGGACTTAGGTCATTTGGATGATGTTGTATGTTATGGGAGTGATAGTTTGGAAATTGAGTGTATATGGGAGATAGAAGACACCAATCAGATGGTTTCCCACCTTTGAGATGATCTCATATGAGACTTCTTAAGGGAAAGGATACGGGGAAACAACACACAAATATGACCATGTACATAGAGTACATGGGTTTCAGGGGAGTCCGAGCACTTTTTTCTACCATTTCATCTACATTTTCGAGGACGAAAATGTTTTCAAGGGGAAGGAAATGTCGCATCATAGGCTTTTGAGGCATGATGAGTTATGGAGGTTAGAATAATATATTGCCTTATTAAGTAGAGAGAGGAGAGTGAGTAGTCGAGGGACTAACTCTCATGAAGAGGCACGCAATGGCTCGACGGCTGGGAGGAGAACCGAAGCAAATCTCTGTGTGTGTTGACAAGAAGATGGTCGTGCGGATTCTTCCAAGGTTCCGTGAACATGGTGGCAAAAATACTATGTAATAGAAGAAGAAGAAGAAGTGGCCATTTCATGTACTTTAAGTATCAAGGTAATAAAATGGACTCAAAAAGCTCATAATTGACAAAAAAAACTCACTTCTAGAATGCTGCATTAAAAAGAGTTCAAAATTACAACATATTTTCTCTGTTTTTGTTATTAAAAAAAAAAAAAACATAGATAACGAAAGTAAGGTGCACTTGGAGCTTATAAATGCAAAAAGCCCAACTTTTAGGAGTAACCTTGAAATTTCTCCAAAAAGAAGGAACACCTGCTAAAATTAACTTTCTTGAAACTTCAATTGTCTAGAGTCTTATACATAAGCTCTCACTTGAAGTGAGAGTATTTGTTTGTGGGAAATGTTGTTTGTAGAAAACGACTCTAACTACAATTTCAGCTTCTATGAAGTTGAAATATACATGTGGGAGTGGACTTGGGACCCCGAAAAGAGCTCTTCACGATGAAAGTCTTTGGAAACCTGATATTTTGCTTCAGTTTTGCTGTAGGCTGAAAATAACTTCCACTTGGAGCATTTCTATCACGATAGAATGTCTTGTAGTTTAGTTGAAAGAACAAGGAGAGAGCTTTACAAAGCTTCACTCAACTTAGAGCTCCTCAATAACCCAAGAGAGAGAGAGTCGGCGTTGAAGAGAGAGGTAGAGAGAGAGCGAGGTGCAAAATATCGTTGGAGAAGGAGATAGAGCTTCTCAAAGCTTATGTAAAGTCCCTTGTGTATTAAGTGAGTTTGAAGGAACATTTTATTATAAGTGACTTTAGGTCACTTCGGCATGTTCACGCATGTCCAATGACCGAAAGTAAAAGAATGCCTATATATGCTGCATATGTGGGGAAAAAAATACAAGACAAATATGTGTAGATCTTGATGAGAGCTATCATTTCAGAGGGTATAGATGTACAAGAGGAGGCTCCTTGGGGCGTTTATTTCCAACATGTAACATATATAAGAATAAAAGAAAAAAACAATTTGAACCCAATGCTTTGGACACACAATCAGTTCCTTGTGGATTAATGAAAATCAACACGTCTCAATGAAAGCAAAGGAAAGTTCAATTGAACGAGCCATGTGTACTGCATTACTTAATCACGTGATTACTTGCAAGTAAGGTCAGACGTGCGATTTATAATGATTTGTACAAGAAATTGATTTGGTGGCTGATTGGTGGCTTCGATGAGGTCATGTCGTGATAAGAATGATTCTCTTAAAGCGTGGAAGATCCTTGATTGACTTGTGCATTTTTTTGTCTTTGCCGCTTCCAAGTGAGTGATTCTTAGCTTTGCATTGGTCTCTTTTTGAAGCAAGATGAAAATCTTTGATCTCCATCTTGATGGCTGTTTGGGTGGTTTTGGTTCATGTCATATTTATTTGTGTCCTTATTTTTTTCCTTTGTTTGCAACTTGGCACTTAATGGGCTTTTCATCTATTACTTGTTTGGCTTCTATAACGCTTAAAACTTTGCCTTGAGATTTTGACATTTTTATTTACCCCTTTTTTTGTTTGAACTAATTTCTTAAGTATCTAGATTTCTTGTGGTTGGGAGTATTTGCTTTCTCTTGTGATAAGGCTTAGTATGGAGGCTTGGAGCTTGAGGCTTTCAAACATGATTATCATGAGTCATGAATCATCATCAAGAATACATACATAAATGATAAATCATAAATCATAAATTATAAATGACAAGATGACAAGTCACAAGTCCATAGTGGTAAATACTAAAAGCCAATGAAAGTTATTATACGTGTAATATGAGTCATGACTATGTTTTACATCAACATGTGCCATCAATCATCATAATGTCAAGAAAGTGAGAAGTCCAAAACTCTAATAAAAAATATCACATGATTCATGAATCATGATAAACAATGATCACTCATCATCTGCATCCTCCATCTCATCAACATCACTATCATCATAATTATCATCAAGAGAATCAGATATTGTCATCTCATAAGTAGATGACGGTGGAGTGTGAGGATCACTGACAAGATTTCCCTCATCTTCAAAACGGGGGGAAAGCCATAGTCACCAGGGGACGCTGACGTGTCCCGGGGACAGTGACGTCTCGGGGTCGGGGACGGGGCCTGTACCGTCTCGGGGACGCCAATCCGGGACGGCACTCAAAATATGCTGATTTAAAGGTTAATTTGAAATGGAAACCATTCATAAGGGTTTTGTTAGCTTATAAGAGCACAAATAAACAAGAAAATAGTAAAAAGAAGCTTTCCAAAGTGAAATATATGAAAACATGTGATGTGTTACTGCCGCATTGTAGATATACACTGAATAAAAAAGAGTACGCTGTAGATATCATCATATTATGTATCAAAAAGAGTACATCTCATGAATAATACCAAAAAGATACAACCATGGCCCATATGGCATAGATGAATCATGATAGATCTAAGATAACTCAAGACTAAAGTAGGAGAATCCAAGTGGGGAGTCTGTGCTACATCAGTAGAGGTGGTAGCCCATGGTGCAATCTGGATCTCCACTTGCTCAAAGTATTTTGAATCATGTGCCTCGTCTTCATGTTCTTCAGCTTGCACCTTGTCCTCCATCTCCCATTCTGTAAAAGGATCTGAAACCATGCTGTGGGTCTTGTGAAGCATCCTTAAATTTGCACTGACAAAGACAAGATCACTTGCACGTGTTTTCTGCGGATAGAACATGCTATTGTACTCACGATGTATTCTTAAAACAACGTATTCCATGTAGTTGGTTTATTAACTTACTTCAGAGATACAAACTACGCATCTGTTCACATATTCCCTGCGTATGACCAAGATCCGAAGCTCACTTCATATAAACCCATCATCAGTTCACGATCAAATCTCAATAACTTATTTCATGTATATGAGCAAGTCTCAATAACTCACTTCATAAAAGAACCAACCATTACTTCTTATGTTTCCTGCATATGACAACTCTTATTTCATCATAATTAAAAACAATTTACAATCCTGCATATTAGCCACATTACCTTTTGATCAAATACATTCACATAGATATGTGTCATAGTAGCTCACAGATATTTAATTCCATCGCATGCACTTGACGTGTCCTTTTTCTTTTATCCCTTCACATGGACATAATCATTTCTCAATATATTTCAATGCCACAAATTTATCAGCAGATCAGAATGACATCCTATGTATAACATATGATTTTCGTATATCAAAACATTTCATCATGAACCAGCCCTCTAGAAATTCTTAGCCCATCTATTTTCGTGCATCCAACGTGCAGCCTGTACATATTCCATTCCTGTATCTACAAACACTTATCACCAATTTACACACACTTTATTTAAAGTATGCGCAACAATTTATGTACTACATTTGTTGCATACATTCCTGCTTTTCTAGTGAGGGTCATCTGAAAATCAAATCCCAGCAATTTCAACATGTAGTATTAACCTGCACAATCATAGATTCTGCACATGTGACGTTCAACCTCAGGTCAATTGCACATGTGACGTTCAACCTCAGGTAAACGTATATATGCATATGAGCATTCCATATGTACGACTTTACATATCATGGCAGTTTAGCACAAGCACTCCTAAATGTTTGGAAACCAAAAAAATACTTACTGCACATTCTCTTCGCTTGAAGTTTGTTCCTTTTCCTGTCATCATCGTCATAGCTCAAACATCCCATTACTAGGCCTTTGCTCACTGAAACCATATTCAAGGAATGACGACTGCAATGAAAGTTAATGCATATGTCATTGATTGCTTGGTCGATTGCTTGCACATCAAGACAATTGGTGCTACCGAAATGTTGAAATCTCAGTGTTTCTTTGTTATCCATTTCTTCAAAGACTCTAAATCTGTCATGTTCTGAAAATAAGCTGCATATTTTATACTTGGATATCGAGACAAAAGGCAACTTTCCTTTGGACAGATCCAAAAGTATTTGCATGACAAAATCCTTAATTTGAATGTGTATGAGTCTGCTTTCAGGTGTGTGTGGCACTGACATGATCGACCAGCCCTCTTTCACCTTCCCGCTCATCGAGCAACGTTCGAGAGGACTTCCTATATGATGGTAGCGCTCATGCCTTTGCTTCAGGACATGTGTCTCTCTTGTACTGCATTTGCAGCTCGTGCATGCAAAGAACTATGCTCGTGCATGCAAAGAACTATGCTGCTTGCAAGAATCTGCAAAACACTCTGGAGAGCAATGATAGCTCTTACTGACAGTTTTGGCCTTGAGACATCCTAAGCACTGTAAAGTTACTGGTTCCGATGGATGAACATTGCAGACGGGAATTCCTTTGTCACATTTAATCCGATACCATCTGTGTTTTAGGTAAAATCCATCAACGGGAGAGCTTTCGGGTATATCATATGTACTAATGGCGCCATCTGGATGGCGAAGGAGGATATATGGCGTAAGCTCACAACCCACAATGGGGAATCCCCAGGACAGGTATCCGCCTGGAATTACTCGATGGATGTGTATATTCTAGAAAACACCGTGAATGAGAAAACCTTCTGGCTGGAACGTAGTGTGCTCGTCGTCTGTGTCCTCCTTCTCGAAAGCCTCAGAGATAACCTCATAGAGGCGCACATAGGTGGCTGCACCATTTTTCCTCCTATTCTCGATGTCATGAATGTGGCAAACTCCTTATCTCCAATACGTGGCTGCCCAAACGTATATACGGCTGCAAGCCTCTCAAGAAGAAAGTTATCTTTTGTTTTCTTGCAAAAAATGAGACCTGCAAATAATGCAGCCAATGCACTTCCTAAGCTGAGGCCTGCAATCATGAGTTTCGCTTTTGGATTCTCAAGCAAGAGCTGTTTTAAATCCGTGTGAATCCAGTCAAATGCAAGATGATCATAGGGTGCAACGTTTTTCTCATAAACTATTCTCTGCTTATCCAGTAACCCTGTTGCATAAGGTTTATCTGCATCATTTAAGTTCTGAATGAACCTTAAGGCAGAACCTTCGCAATCCCTTTTTGTCAACAAGAACTAATGTTTGCAAAAAAAACCCCAATGCAGTCTTCCGACACGAGGAACCTTAACAAATAAAAAGTCAAAATCGATTGACCAACCGTTTGCAGAGAATGGTTCAGTCCCTCTAAACACAAGAACAATCAAATTTGCATCATATTCTTTATTCATGAATGTGAAAGCGTACGTCTTAGGATGTAGTGATGTCCACTCCTCTATAACCTTTATAGCTGCTATACTCGTATCCAACAAGTACATGAGAAACTCAAAGACAAAAGTGGGAATTAGAATGATCGCTTGCTGCACTTTGCACAATATTTGATGCTGTATGCACAATATTCGACGTACGAATGCAAGAACCCCTTGAATTAGTTTTTGCAAAAAGCCTGGAGCATACGTATGGGCATTGGGACATTCATAGAACTTCCGGTAATTCATCTTCCACTGGTCGTTCACTATCGCCTTCTGTACTATTTTTGACTCGTGCGAATTTGGAAGCCATGATGCATAGATCAGGAAACTGTTTAGAGTCATAGTCAAATTCGCCTGTTTTTTGTTTGGATCGACTTTGAGCTTCACTGAGTATGGATATATTAAATCTGTCCTTTGATCCATCCATCCAATGACTGAACAATATTCTTTATCTTGGAAAGAGCACAATACCTCTCGGGGCACAAATTAATTTGAATAGGAGCTCGACGATTTCATTACTGTAATAATAGAAATTTAGAAGCCATTCGATGAAGGCACCAATTTCTAGCAAAGATTTAAATTGACGTCTTTTGCTCGATTGTCGATCTCGAATCTAAATCTCGACCACAACGTAGAGCTAGACGATAACGTGAACCTGAAGATGATGATGATGCGGGCGACTCTGCACTTAAGTAAGTGTTAAAAGAGCAAAATTAAATGAATTTGATGGTGAGAAGAAATCTGGAGAGGATCTTGAAGCATGGATCAAGAAACTCGAAGATTTTTCGATCTGCACGTGTTTATTGAGGAATCAAAAGCAAAGGTGGCAATTTTGCATCTGCGAGGAGTCGCCAAACTGTGGTTGAAATCATACATGCATACAAGAGCACGTAAAGGGCCGATTCTCTGGAAAGAGTTTCGAGAACAAGCAAAGAATCGTTATTGTTCTCCACATTATCGGATGGAAAAGAAAATGGAATTCTACTCCTTCAAGCAACAGGAAGATGATAGACATACCTTGCTTGTTGAAGAACATAAGAAGAAATTTCTGCGTTTACATAAGTATGCACTGTAAGTTTTTGGAGATGCTCTGAAGAGCAAATTTATTGAGGGTTTGCGGGAAGAGCTTCGCTATCAAGTAAAGGGGTCCGGATGTGTAGATTTTCTGGATGTGGTTGTAGAAGAAGAGAACTTTGAGAAGATGGAGAAGTTTACTATGAAAGAGGCATCCAAATCAAGATTTATCTCAACAGGACATCGACCCCTGAGACCTATTTCAACAAATTAGAATGGACAGAGATCGACTAACTCTACTATGGTCAAGGAGGACAAACTAAGCCGAAGCATATTGATACACCGAAGAAGCAAGAACCTATGCATTCGCAATGTAATTCTGATTTCTTGGAGCGGGCTAAAAGATTGGGACTTTGCTTTCGATGTGGAGAACAGGGACATCACACTTTTGGATGTCCAAACAAGGCCATCAACCATTCTATGCAGGCGAAGATAGCTCATCTACAAGAGGAAAACAACATAACGATTGAGGAAGCAGATGATCAAGCTAAGTGTTCTAACCCTAGACTTCAATGCATGGTAACTCCAATGCATGACTTGGAAATGCTTGCGGTTGTTCATGCACTTAAACATTGGAGAAACTTATTGCTTGGAGTAAAGTTTAAATTAAGAATGGATCATCAGAGCCTTAAATATATATTTACTCAACCTTTACTTAACAATAGACAAAAACGATGGATTAAATTGCTAAGTGAATATGATTTTGATATTAAATACTTAGCAGGAAAAGAAAACAAAGTGGGTGATGCTTTGAGTTGTAAACTTTTATGCAATTCAATTTTTGTTTTACTCTCTGATTTTGATATTAAAAAATAATTAAAAGAAGATTTATATTATGCAACAGTCTTGAAATTTTTGTATGAAATTTCAGGTTCTATGTTTTAGGGAAAATTTCATTTGAAAATAATGATTTGTATTATAATTCTCGATTATGTATTTCTTCAGAATCTATTTTGAAAAAAAAGACTTTGCATGATTGTCATGATGCACGTTTCTCTGCATACCTTGGTTTTTCTAGGACTTATGCTAAAGTGAAAGCTTCATATTACTGGCCACGTATGAAATATGATACTAGGAGGTATGTGAAAAAATGTTTGAAATGTAAAGAAGTAAAGGCTGAATTTAAAAGGAGTCTTGGTATGCTACAACCATTAGATGTGCTTGATCAGAAATGGGAATCCATCTCTATGGATTTCATAACAAATGCCTGTGACGAGAAGTGGGCATGACACCATCTTTGTTGTTGTGGACCATCTTACAAAGATGGCACATTTTCTTCCCATGAGGAAAACTAATACAACTATGCATGTTACTAAACTTTTCATAAGACAAATTTTTAGGTTACATGGTATACCTAAAAGTATAATATGAGATAGGGATGCAAGGTTTACGTCTATTTTTGGAAAATAACATTTCAATCCATAGGAATAGAATTACGCATGAGTAGTGCATTTCATCCTCAATCTCATGGTGAGATGCAAAGGGTTAACAGGGTGCTTGAGGATACGTTACGTATGTATGTGAATGATAAACAGAACAACCGGACTGAGTATTTACCTCTGGTTGAGTATGCATATAATAGTGCATGGCATTTGTCTATTAAGATGACACCTTTTGAAGCAATGTATGGCTATAATTGTTTGCTGCCTCATTCACTTTTCAATTCACAAAATCAGGTTGAGGCATCCAAACAGATGCTTGAAAACATGGATTTGGAGCTGAATAAGATAAGGAAGAACATGAAA
>MU260626.1:65000-67500 GCA_020310875.1 Ceratopteris richardii
CCAACGGTTTTATCCATGTTTTCTCCTTATCTACCGAATAATCTATCTATCCACTTATCTATCTTGTTAGAATGAAACATCTAAAAATCTGAAAATCCGAAATAAAATCAAAAGAAGAGAATAAAAATCGGAAAGTATAAAAAACTAAGGAATTTAAAAAAGTGAGTAAAAATTGCCCCCGATGATTTAATCTGCAAGCCTGATTTTTATGTTTTTTATTCCGAAAAAAGAAAAATCATGGGTTTTCTTTTTTATTTATTCATAACTACGTTGAGGAAGCTTAATATGCTGCACAGCGTAATAGTGTTTCTGCAAGGATGATCCAATGCTAGAAGATTAAGGCTTGCAATTGATAATAAGTTAAAATCCATTTTCTTATTCTTAGGCAATGGGAGGTCTTGGTGGCCTCTTGGTATAATAGCCCTACCCTGAGTTTTAAGAATGAGAGACTCCAACCCAACATTTGGGATTGGAATAAAGTTCTCACTTCTTCTCAACATCAAGATTAGGATCTCTCTCTCTCTATCTCTGTCTGTCTGTCTGTCTGTCTGTCTCTCTCTCTCTCTCTCTCTCTCTCTCTCTCTCTCTCTCTCTGTGTTCATTTGCCTTGGAGGCGATGGCTGATGTTTGAACCTACTTGAGTTCAATTCTGACAGTCACTGTTTCATGGGTGCAAGTTGTGGCAGTTAAAAAACAGGGAGTTAATAATGGTTCACTTCTGATTCTCCAAAGATGTGAAGCTTAATAAAAGAAACTCTAATATCATTTATGGATGCTGTGAGATGATGTGAATGAAGTGTATGACCATTTTCAGATTCTTTAAGGGTACTTGATCTATAGCTCACTGTCAACATCCTTAAGTGAGTTCCAGGATCAGTAAAGCTTAGTTCAGGATGTTGAATATATGCATATGTTCCCTTGTTCACCACTTCCAATGATAGATTCCGGTAATACTAAAGCCCCTATTTGCAGAGGAAATATAAGAAGTCAAAGAACGTAATAAACTTACACAAGAATATGACAGTTTTCAAAAGCTCTGCATTTGCAGAACAGTTGCTTTGTGGACTCCATGGGACTCCATTCTTTACTGCAATGAGAAAACGGACATCAATAAGATAGTCCTGGCAGGAAGTCAGCCTCACAGCAGGGGAAGGTTTCAGTTGTAGTCTAGACAGTGCTGAACTGGTCAGGTCATGGGCTAAGATTATTAGCTGTCTCACTGCCCAGTGCCAGCACATTTGACTGGTCAGTTACACTTTTGTTATGGACATTTGTATTCATTTACCACCCCAATTACCTGCACCTTGAGATGTCAACACAATAGAATGGTTGGTCCATTGTTGTAGAAGCAGAAACATTACTACATCAAGGCATGGTGGAAGCTCTTCTTTGCAGTAGATATCTGCTTCATGAATCATGAATAGGATAGCATGTCACAACTATGTCACTTAATGTAGAGCTTCATGTTTGCAGTAGAGACTGCGAGGCTTGAGCAGAAAAGGATGAATCATGAAACATGATTACACCGCTTCACAGGGGAAATCTGTATTATGATACAAATAGCTGGATGTCTTAATGGCAGTGAGATGGCTCAGGTCTCTGGCCTACTAATGGTGGTTATGGTGTACAAGCATTCCTTTTCCTCTTTTGGCTAGTACAGGGTTCAACAAGAAGTTGGAAAATATGCTGCAATATTGTTGTGATTTCTAATAAAGAAGAAATCTAGTTTTTTGCTTTTGTTATTTCATGGCTTTTTTAAGGATAATTATCTTGCATCATGGTACATGAACTGTAGCTTTGAATTGTGTTTGATTGTATGAACATGTTAGCATTGCGTGCTTTTTCTTTCTGAGCATTTTTTATTAAATTCAGTGCTACAGCAATCATCTTTACACTATGCTGTTTGTTGATTCAGAAATTCATCTAGCTCGAATCTCTTTGCTGAGACTTTTCCCATTCTTTTTTTGGTATTTTTATTTCTTGGAACAGCAAGTCAGAATTCGTAATATACAAGCTGAAGCAGATGGGAAAGATTAAGGAGAATGACATTGTCGAGGTGTGCAAGCAATTCACCAGACTTGACACAGAAAGCGCTGGAAAGATCACTCTATCATGCCTTCTCAATGCACATAACTCATAACTGCTTCTGGTTGCGTTGTGTTGTTAATCAATTAATTGATTTACCATTCTTATGGAGAAATTGTTGATAAAATGTACAGATGATATTAAACATACAATCATCCTACCCTTCAGTCTCTCTCTTGCAAAGAGCATTCCATGACATGATCAAAAGCTAACACTAAATGCTACAAAAGTAAACCATAATGGGAGTACTCCAGCTGGAGGATACCTCAGCATATGCATTAAGCTCTTAAACATGGAGAAAAGCATTTGCTACTAGGGAACTTTGTCCTTTCTTTCTCTATCCATCTTTTTCTCCAATTTTTTCTTCCATTTTCAATTATCGTGATTCATTTCGGAGGAGAGTAGCAGATTCAGT
>MU260626.1:77500-80000 GCA_020310875.1 Ceratopteris richardii
GCACACCTCATGAGCAAAGATTTGATGTCCTTCATTACAGGAGAAGAAGAAAAGCCTGAATTTATAGATCCTAGTATTCCAACTAGGGAAGAGCTTGCAGATTTGAAGACTTGGATGAGAAAGGATGCTCAAGCTAGAAGCATCATTTACATGGCTGTAAATGATTATCTTCTACCTCACATCAGAGGATTGGAAAGTGCAACAAATGTGTGGAATGCTTTGGAAGAGCATTTCCAAAACACAACCAAGTCTAGGAAGTCCTCATTATGGGTTGAGTTCACAACTTTCAAGAAAAAAAGCTCACAATCAATTTCTGATTATGTGGCAAGAATGAAGGATATTGCAGATAGCTTGGGAGCAGTAGATGAAGACGTTGAAGAGGATAAGTTGGTAAGGCAAATACTTACAGGTCTGAGAGGAGATGAGAAGTGGAAGCCTTTCATATTGTCCATAGAATTGTCACTAGATCACTTTGCTCCTGATCTTAATCAATTGCTAGAACACATGCTAACTTTTGAGCAGGACATTAAGGGAGAAAATGATAGGAGTGCAAGTCAAGCTATGTATTCCAAGGACAAGAAAAAGAATGGCAAAGGGAAGCAGTCAACTGATGATGAAGGAATCTCAAGTCAAGCTAACTTTACAAAAGGAAAGATGAATTTCAGAGGTAAAGGAAGAGGAGGTAAGAATAAAGATAATACTAAAGCTTGTTGGATTTGTGGTAGAACCAATCATTTGGCAAATGATTGTTGGTATAACAATCAAAATGGTGGAAGCAATAGGAAGAGGTGGTAGGACATCATATGTTAGAGGAGGTGGAAGAAGCTTTCAACCTCAGTCCTACAACAACAATTATTATAATTATGCATCAGATCAAAAGGATGATATGACTCTTATCTTGAATGCAACTCATGAAGCAGTTGGAGAAGACCAAAGGGTGTTCTATATTGACTCAAGATGTAGCAATCATTTGAGTGGCAATATATCATTGATGACTAATATTGAAGCAAAGGTGAATGGACATACAGTTCAAACAGGTGACAACACCAAGCATAAAGTGGAGAGCATTGGATCAGTGAAGACAAAGAGTGGAAGTACACTCTTGAGCAAGGTACTTTATGTTCCTACTATTCCTAAAAACTTGATAAGTGTAGGACAAATTGTGGAGAAGGGATATGAAGTCAGATTCACAAATATGGTGTTTATGTGCAAGATCCAAATCAGGGATGTAGAAACATCATTGCAAGTAAAAACGAAGGAAGGCTGTTTACTCTGAAAGTCCAAGGTAATGTGGGACATGCTTTATTTACTTATGGAAGTCAAAAGATGGCTGAGTTAGACTATGGCATAAAAGGCTAGGTCAGTTCAATGAGAGAGCCATAAAGGAAATGTCAAGGAATGATGTGGTGCTTGGTTTGCCAAAAGTTGAAGGACAACATATGGTGTACAAGTGTGAAGCTTGTCAATTAGGTAAAGCACACAAAAGTTCATACAATAAATCAGGATATAAGTATTCAAATATGCTTGAATTGATTCATACAGATGTGTGGGGTCCTTCAAGGGACTATAGCATAAATGGATCCAGATATTATGTGTTGTTTGTTGATGATGCAACCAGATGGATTACTTTATATGTAATCAAGGACAAATCAAAAGTGTTCAAGACATTTAAACATTATCATGCTTATGCAGAAAGGATTACAGGACAAAAGCTCAAGAGGTTGAGATCAGATAGAGGGGGAGAGTATTTCTCTAAAGAGTTTGATGATTATTTGTGGAATGCAGAGCAGGTACTCTCCTCAACAAAATGGAATTGCAGAAAGAAGAAATAGAACTCTTGTAGAGTTTGCAAGAGCAATGATTAAAGAAAAGAATTGTCCAAATTACTTATGGGCAGAAGCTATTAACATAGCAACATACCTTGTGCATAGGTTACCTTGTAAAGCATTGGAGGGAAGAACTCCTTATGAAGCATGGTGGGGTAAGAAACCTACTCTTGATCATTGTAACGTATTTGGATGTTTAGCATCTGCTTATGTTCCTTCACAATTGAGACATAAGCTATAACCCAAAGCAGAGAAGTATGTGTTTATTGGGTATGATGATAGACAGATGGGTTACAGATTGTGGAGTCCATCTACAAAGCAATTTCTTGTTACCAAAGATATTACATTTGATGAGGAATGTACATGGTATACAGGGTCAACAAATGAGTATGCAAATGTTAAAGAAATACAAAGGAAAGGAAAGACAAAAGTAAGTATGTATGAAGAAGATATTGATGATGTTGATTATAAAAGTAAATTGCAGGATAATGTTGAAGATGGGCCAAGATTCGATCCAGAATCAAATGTGGCTGAGACTTCAAGAAGTGCAGAGGTTAGAAGATCCTCAAGGGAAAGAAAAGAGCCTATTAGGTATAGCTATGATACACCTTTCTTAACAACAAAAGATTATGCTTACATTGTGAAGACATAAGAGGACCCAATCACATATGAAG
>MU260626.1:95000-130000 GCA_020310875.1 Ceratopteris richardii
AGTGAGAGAGAGAGAGCACGCGAGAAAGAGAGAGGGCCGCACAAACTAACAGCAAGTAGGTATGCGCACACACACACACACTTACATACACATACATATGTATACACATATACACACATAGACACACACACACACACACATACACATACACACACACACATACACACAAATACACACACATATACACACATACACAAATAAGGTTGCATACACACATGCACAGATAATGCATACACATGCACACACATATACACATACATATACACACACATACACAAACACATACACACACACATACACACACACACACATACACACACACATACACACATACACACATACACACATACACACATACACACATACACACATACACACATACACACATACACACATACACACACATATATGCATACACACACACATAGACAGAGACATGCACACACATACACATACATGCATACATAATGCATATGCATATGCGTACATCCATACATACTTACATGCATACACACACATATGCATACATAATGCATATGCATATGCGTACATACATACATACTTACATGCATACACACATATGCATGCATAATTCACATGCATACATACACATACATAATGCATATGCATACATACACATACATAATGTATACACACACATATGCATACATAATGCATACACACACATACACACATATGCATACATACACACATAGACACATACACACATAGACACATACACACACATAGACACATACACACACATAAACACATACACACTCATAGACACACACACATACACATAGACGCTGTCGGGATGAAATCCCGCAAGGAGTGTGCACTGAGTTTTTTTCAAAAGTTCATTGTTTTTGAGTTTTTGTGTGATGTTTTTGATCGAGAGAGTGGTATATTAGGGAAGATTAGGGAAGCCTACTGGTGGCCAGGGATTTATGTAAGTGTGAGAGGTTTTGTAGACACTTGTGCTACATGCCAGGTGCATTCATCAGTTAGGCACAGAGACTCGTTACATCCGACTTACCCTCCTTGTATCCATTACAAGTGGGTGGTCGACCTTGTAACCATGCCCAAAGGGATAGATAAGATGACATACATTGTACTTGCCAGAGAGGACTTGACCAACCATGTGGAAGGTCGAGCTCTTCGTACGAAGACTACTTATAATGTATGCAAATTCCTTTTAGAAGAAGTGATCTCGAGATTCGGATATGTTGAGAAAGTGGTTGCGGACAGGGGAGAGTTGGATGCGAGAGAGGCAAAAGAGTTCTTTGATCGTCATGGAAATGACATCAAGCAGTGGCCTAGGTTTCTTCCATTTGCGTTATGGGCTGATAGGATGACTTACACTCGGTCCACAGGTTTCATGCTTGCTGAATTGATGTATTGTCAGAAACCAGTCTTCCCCATCCAGACTCAGATAGTGACATGGTTGACGCTCCCATGGAATGATGGTATGACGAGAGAAGAGTTATTATCATTGAGAATAAAGCAGTTAGAACAAGGAAAAAGAAAGTTGAAAGAAGCAGTCCAAAAGTTAAAGGAGTCAAGGTTAAAGAACAAGATCTATTTTGACAAAACCCATCGACTGAGACCACGTAGGATTGAGATAGCTGATTGGGTGTTGGTGTACGATAGTACATTTGATGCTCAATACGATGCTAGGAAGAAATTGACCAAACGATGGTTTGGGCCGTATGTGGTTATGTCTGTGTTTGAAAATGGTACGTATGCACTTCGTGAGTTAGACAGTACTCCTTTGAGATCTTTGATTCCAGGAAAGAGGATAAAATTATTCAAGAAAAGAAATGAAGCGGATTATGAGATTGAGCAAGAACTTCTGGAGGATGCTGATGACAGTGGAGGATACTGATGACACTGGAGGGAATTGATGACACTGAGGCTGATGCTGATGAAGAATGATAGACCATGAAGATAAAGAAAAGCTGGATCAAAATGAAGAAAAATGACCAGGTGAAACGTTTCTGATTTGAGATTTGTTTTCTTTCTGATAGAGCATATGCATTGCATTGATGTGTGTGATAAAGATATGTATGAGTTTATGAAAATCATGTAGAATGAAGATACCAAATATCTATTATTGGTTTGCACGAAGCATGAGCGACTAGGAATTATATGAATAGGATCAGTTAGTGGACTAGAGACTTTTGGGAGTGAAAGCTTTGGAATGTGATGACATGCTTAGACCGAGTGCATGTATATGCTGATTGATTTGAACACTTAGTGAGTGGGAAACTTTGGATCCTAGTATTTATTTCTTATGAGATCTTACCTCCATATGGATCATAATTCATGAAAAATATTTATACTCATGCCAGCTGTATATGTGTGTGCATGTTGTTGGTGCGCCACGATGGGCTAGTAGGCGGGTGGAACCACCTTGGTCGGGTGATCGAGGCCACAAGCCGTAGCTAGTTTCGTCGTAGGCCTAACCTATCTGTTGTCATGCACCTGTATGGGTCGGTAGGCGGGTGGAGTCACTCTGACCGGGTGGTCAGAGCCACGAGCTGACGTCGATTTCATGCAGGGCTGACGTTGTGTATGTCGTGCGCTATGTCGGGTTGGCAGACAGGTGGAATAAACTTGGCCGGGCGGACAAGTCCATGAGTCGCACCCGATTTTGACATAGGCCGATTTGTGAAAAATAAAAGATAAAAAGAAATGCTGAGCTGAGATGAAGAGGAAAAGAAAAAGAAAAAGAAAAATGAAAAATAAAAAGAAAAAGAAAGAAAGATCTAATGGAGAGCTGATCAAGTAGGAGATAAATAGTAGGAATCGAGGTATATTCTACAAACTGAGTTAGTAGAAACATATGTATATGCTAGTACTTAGAATGAGCAATTGGATCTGAACCAGTTGAACGAACAAAAGATCTAGAAAGGCGACGATTTATTCATGTGATTTCTTATCAGATTGCAGATGGAGAAACATAATATGATGTTTGTGAAGCTTGAATCTACCTAATTTTCTAAAATTCATACTAATCTTTATAAAAGATTGCATGACTGCATGAGATCATGATTTAAGAAAGGCATAAAAAGTGTAAAGAGATTTCAAAAAGAACCCTGATACTCTTCTGTTGGATCTTGCAGGTTGGCCCATCGGGACGATGTGCAAGTTTAGCGGGGGCGAATGTCGGGATGAAATCCCGCAAGGAGTGTGCACTGAGTTTTTTTCAATAGTTCATTGTTTTTGAGTTTTTGTGTGATGTTTTTGATCGAGAGAGTGGTATATTTTGTAGATATTTTGGCCGAATTAATTGATTGTGCGATGCGAAAACAAGTTTGAGATGTGTGTTAGAACCGTGTATATAAACAACTGACATTAGACCCATGAAAACTTTAGGTTTGACCCTTGAAACTGACTGGAAACACGAGTTTACCCCATGAAAACTGGACTTGAACCCTTGGAAACCCTTGGATTTTAGGCCGAAACTGTAAATAAACCCTTGAATTGGCGAGTTTGAGATAATTGTGAGCAAACACTTAATTTTCCCGACTAAAAACCCTAGGTCCGACCCTTGGAAATGGCAGTTTTTGTAGGTCAAACCCTAAAAACCAATTAAACTGTAAATATCCAGTGTGAAATCAAAACCATAGTCTAAGGAAAAATTAAAGGTACGCCAAAAATAGAAAGTTCATTGAGGAGGTTAGAACGTTCTAGAAGGAAGTCCTAGGGAGGGGCCTATAAATAAGTCCAAACTCATTTGTTTCTTCCTCCTCCTCGTGGTCTTTCTTGTGGAACCTTCCTACAGGTATGCTCCTTGTCCATTTCTATTCATATTCATCTTCTTGTTCATACTTTATGGTAGTGCATCGAGAGAGGGTTTAGAAAGGACATAAGTGGCTGCCATAGCCGGCATGGTCATCAAGAGTATTTGCTAGCTTTTATGATGTGACACAGATGAGGAGACAAAGTTTTTGTATGCTTGTTTATCTCTAAGTATTACTTCTGATAGTAATCATAGTTCGGTTAAAACATTCAAAGGGCTATGGCAGAATTAGAGGAGAGATTGATATCGTGTCGTAGGATATGCAGAGCGAGAGAGTCAGACTTGGCGTATTCAAGGGCTTGTGTGGCTGCGCTCTGTAGAGACGTCACGGTGGAGGAATCTGGCTCCTTGCTCGTTGTAGTCGTCTGCCACCGACGGTGGTGGAGAAAGTAGAGAGAGATGCGTGCAGATAGACTCCGATAGAGAGAATTGAGCTGTTGGATGCGTGGCATATAGTATCGGAGGAGAGAGAAGATAACGCAAGGGGCAGAGCTGGGAGCGACATCGTGTAGCCGTCTTAGAGATATGTGTTGGAGACGTGGCGCAGAAACATTGAGAGAGATTGGAGAGCAGCTGTAGCTACGCAAGGCCGGCCACAAGATCTGAGAGAGAGAGAAATGGAGATTGGCGGTGCGCTGGAGAAATCATGGCGGGCAGAGAGAGAGTGAGTAGAGATAGCCCTGATTGGTGCTGCTCATAGAAAGAGTGGATTATGCTGTAGTCCATGTGAGAACGCGGAGGAGAGGAGAGAGAGTCAACAGAGATGTTAAGAAATGCTTGCGCACACTGTATGCAACATGTAGAGAGAGAAACGTCGGATTATGGAAGCTGCACGCGCTGATCAAAACAGAAGACCCGGCTAGAGAGAGGGGAAGATCGTGGAGAGAGATTCGTGCCGCCACTGTAGAGAGAAAGAGAGGGATTGCTTTGACTATGGCTGTCGAATCTCGATACGCAAAGCATAGCGAGAGAGCGATCCGCTTATGGCGGCGGTTGCTTGCGCGTTGAAAGAACGGTGGAGAGAGAGAAATTGAAAAAAAAAATCTCTCTATGCCATTTGTTAACGCATCGGAGAGGAGAGAGAGACCGTGTCTACAGAGGCGGCGCTGCACATAATTACATAGAGAGAGATCCCAAGGAAACAGATGTCGAAACCTCGCGCATACTTAGTAAATTAATCGCATATTGCATAGAAGATACTCCTGAACATTTGGAGAGTTTGCCCTTTGTGATCTATGGCCGGCAGATACGTGAAGATAGAAAGAGAGAGAAAGAAGAAACGGCAGAAGAGAGAGAGAAAAGAGAGAGAGAGAGAGAGAGAGAGAGAGAGAGAGAGAGAGAGAGAGAGAGAGAGAGAGAGAGAGAGAGAGAAAGAGAGCCATACAAAATTATAAATGTGCAAAGAAAGGGAGACCTTGTTTTTGGTCTAGTTGTTGATTTTGTGTGTGTGTGAGAGAGAAGAAGAGGAGAGAAGAAGAAGTAGTAGAGAAGGAGAAAAAGGAAGATGGAGAGAAGAAAAGGAGTGTTTGTGACCATGCATATGTTTTTTCCCATATGTTTATGTGTATGAATGTCATACAATTTCAAAGACAAAAAGAAAGAAATCAAAAGTATAGAGTGATTTTATGAGTTCTAATATGCTAATGACTTTTCAAGTATGTTTCAAGACGTACTAACATGATGCGCCTCCTCCTCGTGGTCTTTCTTGTGGAACCCTCCTACAGGTTTATGTGGATGCTGATTATATGAAGTGAAGAGAAAGTGATTGAAGACTCAAGATAAAGACCCCCATCTTGTGGATTGCCCTTGTGGATCGTCTCCTCCAGGTTTATGCAATTTCTGATTCTCTGAAGTAAAGAGAAGGAAGGCCATTGCGGAGGATACTTGAAGAAAAGAACGGACCGAAGTAAAGTTGGAAGAAAAGCTTGCACCGCGAAGATCGAAGCGGAATCTCGGGGGTGACTTCTCGCACTGTAGCGAGGGATCTAGAGTTTACACTAGCCGGCCCGCACTGTAGCGGCGGCTTTCATATTGTATCATCGCACCGCACTGTAGTGGTTTTATTGTACCATCGGCCCGCACTGTAGCCGCCTGTTTGTATCATTCATTTTATTGAAGGCTTCAGTTTCATTTTTCGTGGTATCGTTGGCTTCATCTGCACCACGTGTTTCGCTGCGGTACCCCCCATGGTCTTTTTTCAACGCCCACGGTCCCACGTCTCGACACTTCCGAGGGGCAAGGGACCCTACGAGGATCGCGCACGCTCCGGAGAGCACAGGCGAGGCGCCCAGCGCGCAAACGCCGCTCGAAGGACAGCGGGAACGGTGCACCAGAGCGGGGCCTGATCCAACCCCACACGCCGGCTTCCCGCCACGACCTCCTTCTTCCTGACACCTGAACCCGACGTGAAGCGAGGTGGTTGCCCGTTGATCCTCATCGCATCACCTACTCCTTGAGGAAAGAGTTAAGAACCTCGGCATCGGACAGAGATTTTAGGTACTAGCATTTCAAGTTATTTGAAATTTTGCATTGCTTCACATACACTGTTGAAATAGAAAGATTGTCTTGCTGCTTGAGTTTGAGCATCCACACTTTGAATTAGTTTAGTCCACACTTGTGAGCACTTTTTTTTCCTTGCTAAGACTAGGGATTTACTGATTTCATAGCTTAGACAGAACATTAGAAAACTTATCACAAAAAGGGGGAAAATACATTGAAATCTTGGGAATCGAAGAGAGGACAGTTCGACTAGACAGCCTAGGCAAATCAGAGAGCTTAGACTGACCTTTACCTCCTGGCTCGTGACTCATCAAGCCTCTTCTCTGATCTCTACTCTGAGCTTAGAGAGATAGTTGAACCACTTACACTAGACCTTGTGCTACATTCTAGGACAGAGCAGAGAAGAGAGATGGAGGATATATTCAAGGAAATGGTAATAGAGAAACAAGGGGCCCGTGTAGTCCAAGCGGTATTGAGAGAAAAAGGAAAGTTTACAGGCTTGAATGTAACCGAGTACCTAGATATTTTTGAGGAACAGGCACGGATTTATGGTCTACCCGAAGATGTGTTTACACATTACTTCACACGGGTAGTATCAGGATCCATTTTAGCCCCTATTACAACACATATAGCAAAGCCTTGGGACGAATTCAGAAAATAATTGCATAAGTTGTTTTATTTGGAAGATTTTTCCCAACACAGTAGAGAAGGGTTCTTGCGGTGGATAAGCTCTTCGAAGCCCACTGCATCCCTCACTCAACTTTTGAATGAGTTCTTGAGAAGATATGAACAACTTCCACAGGCCGATTTAGATGCTTTGAAACCTGATTTAGTTATATCTTTCCTTAGGATCTTAAGTCTTGAAGACAGGACTGAGGTCGAAAGGAGGATTGAAGAGCCTGGGAAGAGATTTGGATTGACTGAAGATTGGGGTGTAGTGAGGAGAGAGGTAGAAGCGATTGCCCAAATGAGACAACGCCAGGTGGTGTTATACGATAGACCTGCAGTGGTAACACCACAACCGCCTAGGGAAGCTCCACCTCCGGCAATTCCGAATGTGCCTGCAACGTCAGCTTTTGCTAACGTTGCATCCACTTCGCGATCGCCAATAGAGCTACAGGTTGAGATTCTCAGTCGACAGATAGAGAATCTTATTACAATGCAAGCGTCTATGTCAAAAGAAATGGCGAGTATTCACAATAAAGTTAATTCTATGGGATATTAGGACCCCACTCCTCCTCAGGTGAGTACGAGTTATGCAGATACATTACAGAGAGGCACTATGCCCGTTCCAAATATGCAAGGCTATGTGATGCCACAGCCTGCACCTCTAGTGCAGCCTGTTGCCCAACAGATACCTACACCACCAGTGCAAACCACATTTCAAAGAAACACTGGACCTTTTGAGAGACGAGCGACTGGTGGGTTTGGAGGAGCTAAGAGATGTGTATGGTGTGATGCACAAGAGCATTTTTCATATGCCTGTGAAGAGCTTAAGCTAGCAAAAGAGCATCAATTGGTGATAGATATCGATAAGAAGTTATGTGACTTCAGGACCCGCCTTCCTCTACCTGTGAATTGGGGAAAGGGGGGAATGAAGAAGTTTTATGAAGATTTATCTGGCAATAATGCAAGTACATCAGCTGCACGATTAGAACCTGTTGAGGAGGAAGATGAAAAAGTGCCTAGACCTCGACCCCAAAGAAATTATTCCATTGAGGCTTTAGTGAGGGCTAGGGATGCGATCATGCAAAAGACTGCCTGGAAGTCTCCTGTTGATGAATCCTCGGTCTATTCCCATATAGCCAATGTGGAGGAAAAGAGGAAAAGGGATGAGAGTCAGGAAGAGACTGAGCCTGAAAGAAGAGTGACCAGAAAGCAAAGCCAAGAGGCCGAAGAAAAGGCTAAAGAGCATGAGAAGAAAGTACAATTCAAAGAGCTTGTTGTTTCAAAGGAAGAGGCAAAGAAGAAAGAGATAAGAGAGGGAAAGAGGCCGGCTGGGCCAACTAAGATTCAAGAACTGACTAAAGAGAAAGAGAAAGAACCAGAACCTGTTCAAAAGAAAGATGAAATTCAAGAAAGTATTCAAGAGGCTGAAAAAGAAAAGAAGAAGAAAAAGAAGAGAACTCCAAAGGCTGTATTAATCTCTGAGTTGGAAAGGAAAAATGATGCAAGAGAGATATTAAATGACATTTTACTAAAGAGCCAAGTGACCATGTCCTTGGAACAGGTCTTCTCCATAGCGAAGCCTGAGTTCAAGGATAGTTTCATAAAGCTGGTTAAGAGAAAGAGGTTTCCACTACCTGAAGATGTAGAGATGGAAGAAGCACCTGAAGATATTCAAGTGACAAATGAAGCAGTTACATTGAGTGATACATCTGATGATGATGATGATGAGGTTGCCAGGTGTCATAAAAATTCTCTAGGTCCTATCATACCTGATGATGAAATGATGAAGACAGAAAGTGAGTTTAGCAGGACCTTTTGGGCGAGAGGAACTCCAGAGATGAAGATAAAGTTAGGGAGCAACGAGGAGTCATGTTTTGCTCTAGCCTTGATTGACTCAGGGTCAGAAATAAATGTGATTTCTAAGAAGCTCTATGATAAGTTTAGGTGGCCGATTGATAAAGATCATGGATGGAGGATGAGGACAGCGGATAATGGTTCACGAGCACTGCTTGGGGCATGCGCCTTTGTGCCTGTGACCATAGGTGGGATTTCTGAGGAATTTCACTTCTTTATCCAGGACCATTGTTCATATGAGGCTATCCTTGGGCAGCCCTTTATAGCGGAGGTGAGAATGGAGTCTAAGGCCATGGATGATGGATCTGCCTATGCACGAATCCGTTCTAGATCTGGCCTTCATTCTTTCTAAGTGATGATTGTGTGTCCAAATCACTCTAGGAATAGAAAGAATATAAGAAAGAAACCTATTAATTCACATGACCATGATGAGTGTATGCCTGTTGGAGAGTATGGAGCTTCTGCTGATCAAAATTTCTGTTAGGATCCACTGTTGAGCGAGACAACAGTGGGAGTTGGTTTGACGTCTCGCATGATTCTGTACAAAGATTTGAAAGTTTTTCTATTTATTCATCTACATTCAAGTTGCTATGTTTACAGAAAGAAAATGTTTCAAATAAATTCAGAAAAGTTCATGAGAGATACTATAAGGATTTAGGAATGATGTTACCTGATGAGTAGATTGAAGATGTGATCCAGTTGGAGAGAAGTTCGACTACTCTGGAAGAGCTTGAGAAGGCATTTGAGAGAGATGAGAAATCAGAAATCATTATGCTCAGCTCTATCCAAGAGTATGAGATGATTAAGGAGTTTATGAGAGAGCTTGAAGTAAGTGTAAATACAAAGTATAAGAGTGTGGATAAGAAAGTGAAGCCTATAGCTCAGCCATTGCCAGAAGATAGTCATGAGAAATATCTGCGAGTGTCAGATGACCCTATGCTGAGACGAAGAGAGCTCATAGGGCATCATTTTTACTGATGAGACTATTAAAGAGATCAAGTTTGGAGAGAAATTATTTCTGAAAGAAGAAGAGAAACAGAAATTTATTGAAGTCATCAAGAAACACGAAAAAGCATTTGCACTTTTCCCACATGAGATAGGGTGTGCAGACCTGAAACAAGTACCTCCTATGATTATCTTTACAGTGCCACATATACCATGGATTATCCGGCCTATACCAGTCCCAAAGGCTCACTTACCTGAGCTGATGAGGTTGCTAAAGGAAAAGATTTCCATGCGGATATTGGAACCCTCCTCGGCTCCATATTCGAATAGGTGGTTTACTGTGCCTAAGAAAAATGGGAAGCTTCGTTTCATTCAGGATCTGCAACCTGTGAATAAAGTCACAATTAGAAACGTAGGGACAGGACCCATAGTGGATGAGTTTGCTGAAGCGTTTGCTGGGCATTCCATCTACTCCATGGGTGATCTGTATTCAGGTTATGACCAGTTTCAGTTGGCTATGGAGAGTAGAGACATTACGACCATGAGGACTCTACTGGGCCTTGTGCGCATGTGTACTTTGCCGCAGGGAGCGACGAATTCTGTGGCTCACATGATGAATGCCATGAATATGGTTTTACGAGACTTTATACCATCTGTGACTATGCCATTCATTGATGATGTTCCGATAAAGGGATGTGAGGAAAGAGTGAAAGATGTAAGTTTAGATGCTTCGGGATGTAGAAAGTTTGTGAGAGATCATATTGCTGATTATGAGAAGATCTTTGAGAGGTTTGAAGATGTGGGGCTAACACTTTCTTTAGAGAAATCGGTTTTTGGCGTTGATGAGGTCCTCATTGTAGGACATCTGTGTGGACATTATGGCCGCAAGCCATACCCACAGAAAGTTGAGGCCATTAGCAGGATCTCTGAAGTGTGTCGTAATGTCAGTGAGGTGAGAAGGTTTCTAGGAGCCTGTGTATTCTATGTGATATGGATTCCTCACTTTGCTCACGTTGCGAACCCCTTATATGATCTGCTGAGAAAGAGAAAGAAGTTTGTATGGACAGAGAAACAGTGGAGAGCTATGCGTAAACTGAAGCAGCTGCTAATTGAAGCTCCGATTCTGAAGCGTGTTGACTATTCTGGTCAGAGACCTATCATTTTGACCGTTGATACCAGTCCTATTGGCATAGGCTGGGTCATAGGGCAAGATGATGATGAGGGGCAGAGATATGTAGTGCGCTTTGGTGCTAAGATTCTACATGATACCCAAAGAAAATATCCACAGATTAAGAGAGAGTTATGGGGATTAGTGACTGCTTTAAAGAGCGATAAAGAGTATTTCATTGGGGCGAATGTGATAGTTGAGACTGACTGTCTTCCACTGATTGGCATGATTGCAAATTGTTCATCTCCGGATATTGCTATGCTTAGATGGATCTCTTATATAAAGTTTATAAATCCTGCATTTGTACACATAGCTAGGAAGTCGAATACAGTGGCTGATATGCTTTCTAGGTCAAAATTTGATGATGAGTCTGATGACGATGATGAGGTAGAAAAGGATATACATATGATAAGATACGATCCATTGGTATATGCATATGAGCAGTTCCGAGAGAATGAATATGATGGTGAGTGGAAAGATATTGGAAGATATCTGAGTACTCTGAAACCTTCCCCCGGTTGGTCCACAAATAAGTATAGATCCATCAGGAAAAAGTCTTACAACTTTTTCTTGCAGGACGGGCTTATTTGGCGACATGCTAAAGGCAAGGTGAAGAGTCCACAGAGGGTACTAAGTTCTAGGAGTCTTCAGAGCAAGGTGATGAGAGAGATGCACGAGACCTTATGGGCAGGTCAGAAAGGATTCTTTGCTACATATGAGAAGATTAGGGAAGCCTACTAGTGGCCAGGGATTTATGTAAGTGTGAGAGGTTTTGTAGACACTTGTGCTACATGCCAGGTGCATTCATCAGTTAGGCACAGAGACTCGTTACATCCGACTTACCCTCCTTGTATCCATTACAAGTGGGTGGTCGACCTTGTAACCATGCGCAAAGGGATAGATAAGATGAGATACATTGTACTTGCCAGAGAGGACTTGACCAACCATGTGGAAGGTCGAGCTCTTCGTACGAAGAATACTTATAATGTATGCAAATTCCTTTTAGAAGAAGTGATCTCGAGATTCGGATATGTTGAGAAAGTGGTTGCGGACAGGGGAGAGTTGGATGCGAGAGAGGCAAAAGAGTTCTTTGATCGTCATGGAATTCGATTGTCTCTCACCACTGCCTATAACCCAGAAGCAAATGGAAAGATCAAGAGAGGTCACCCTTCCATTGTGAAGATGATCTCTAAGGCTTGCAGCAATGACATCAAGCAGTGGCCTAGGTTTCTTCCATTCGCGTTATGGGCTGATAGGATGACTTACACTCGGTCCACAGGTTTCATGCCTGCTGAATTGATGTATTGTCAGAAACCAGTCTTCCCCATCCAGACTCAGATAGTGACATGGTTGATGCTCCCATGGAATGATGGTATGACGAGAGAAGAGTTATTATCATTGAGAATAAAGCAGTTAGAACAAGGAAATGAAAAGTTGAAAGAAGCAGTCCAAAAGTTAAAGGAGTCAAGGTTAAAGAACAAGATCTATTTTGACAAAACCCATCGACTGAGACCACATAGGATTGAGATAGATGATTGGGTGTTGGTGTACGACAGTACATTTGATGCTCAATACGATGCTAGGAAGAAATTGACCAAACGATGGTTTGGGCCGTATGTGGTTATGTCTGTGTTTGAAAATGGTACGTATGCACTTCGTGAGTTAGACAGTACTCCTTTGAGATCTTTGATTGCAGGAAAGAGGATAAAATTATTCAAGAAAAGAAATGAAGCGGATTATGAGATTGAGCAAGAACTTCTGGAGGATGCTGATGACAGTGGAGGATACTGATGACACTGGAGGGAACTGATGACACTGAGGCTGATGCTGATGAAGAATGATAGACCATGAAGATAAAGAAAAGCTGGATCAAAATGAAGAAAAATGACCAGGTGAAATGTTTTTGATTTGAGATTTGTTTTCTTTCTGATAGAGCATATGCATTGCATTGATGTGTGTGATAAAGATATGTATGAGTTTATGAAAATCATGTAGAATGAAGATACCAAATATCTATTATTGGTTTGCACGAAGCATGAGCGACTAGGAATTATATGAATAGGATCAGTTAGTGGACTAGAGACTTTTGGGAGTGAAAGCTTGGGAATGTGATGACATGCTTAGACCGAGTGCATGTATATGCTGATTGATTTGAACACTTAGTGAATGGGAAACTTTGGATCCTAGTATTTATTTCTTATGAGATCTTACCTCCATATGGATCATAATTCATGAAAAATATTTATACTCATGCCAGCTGTATATGTGTGTGCATGTTGTTGGTGCGCCACGATGGGCTAGTAGGCGGGTGGAACCACCTTGGTCGGGTGATCGAGGCCACAAGCCGTAGCTAGTTTCGTCGTAGGCCTAACCTATCTGTTGTCATGCGCCTGTATGGGTCGGTAGGCGGGTGGAGTCACTCTGACCGGGTGGTCAGAGCCACGAGCTGACGTCGATTTCATGCAGGGCTGACGTTGTGTATGTCGTGCGCTATGTCGGGTTGGCAGACAGGTGGAATAAACTTGGCCGGGCGGACAAGTCCATGAGTCGCACCCGATTTCGACATAGGCCGATTTGTGAAAAATAAAAGATAAAAAGAAATGCTGAGCTGAGATGAAGAGGAAAAGAAAAAGAAAAAGAAAAATGAAAAATAAAAAGAAAAAGAAAGAAAGATCTAATGGAGAGCTGATCAAGTAGGAGATAAATAGTAGGAATCGAGGTATATTCTACAAACTGAGTTAGTAGAAACATATGTATATGCTAGTACTTAGAATGAGCAATTGGATCTGAACCAGTTGAACGAACAAAAGATCTAGAAAGCCGACGATTTATTCATGTGATTGCTTGTCAGATTGCAGACGCAGAAACATAATATGATGTTTGTGAAGCTTGAATCTACCTAATTTTCTAAAATTCATACTAATCTTTATAAAAGATTGCATGACTGCATGAGATCATGATTTAAGAAAGGCATAAAAAGTGTAAAGAGATTTCAAAAAGAACCCTGATACTCTTCTGTTGGATCTTGCAGGTTGGCCCATCGGGACGATGTGCAGGTTTAGCGGGGGCGAATGTCGGGATGAAATCCCGCAAGGAGTGTGCACTGAGTTTTTTTCAAAAGTTCATTGTTTTTGAGTTTTTGTGTGATGTTTTTGATCGAGAGAGTGGTATATTTTGTACATATTTTGGCCGAATTAATTGATTGTGCGATGCGAAAACAAGTTTGAGATGTGTGTTAGAACCGTGTATATAAACAACTGACATTAGACCCATGAAAACTTTAGGTTTGACCCTTGAAACTGACTGGAAACACGAGTTTACCCCATGAAAACTGGACTTGAACCCTTGGAAACCCTTGGATTTTAGGCCGAAACTGTAAATAAACCCTTGAATTGGCGAGTTTGAGATAATTGTGAGCAAATGCTTAATTTTCCCGACTAAAAACCCTAGGTCGGACCCTTGGAAATGGCGGTTTTTGTAGGTCAAACCCTAAAAACCAATTAAACTGTAAATATCCAGTGTGAAATCAAAACCATAGTCTAAGGAAAAATTAAAGGTACGCCAAAAATAGAAAGTTCATTGAGGAGGTTAGAACGTTCTAGAAGGAAGTCCTAGGGAGGGGCCTATAAATAAGTCCAAACTCATTTGTTTCTTCCTCCTCCTCGTGGTCTTTCTTGTGGAACCTTCCTACAGGTATGCTCCTTGTCCATTTCTATTCATATTCATCTTCTTGTTCATACTTTACGGTAGTGCATCGAGAGAGGGTTTAGAAAGGACATAAGTGGCTGCCATAGCCGGCATGGTCATCAAGAGTATTTGCTAGCTTTTATGATGTGACACAGATGAGGAGACAAAGTTTTTGTATGCTTGTTTATCTCTAAGTATTACTTCTGATAGTAATCATAGTTCGGTTAAAACATTCAAAGGGCTATGGCAGAATTAGAGGAGAGATTGATATTGTGTCGTAGGATATGCAGAGCGAGAGAGTCAGACTTGGCGTATTCAAGGGCTTGTGTGGCTGCGCTCTGTAGAGACGTCACGGTGGAGGAATTTGGCTCCTTGCTCGTTGTAGTCGTCTGCCACCGACGGTGGTGGAGAAAGTAGAGAGAGATGCATGCAGATAGACTCCGATAGAGAGAATTGAGCTGTTGGATGCGTGGCATATAGTATCGGAGGAGAGAGAAGATAACGCAAGGGGCAGAGCTGGGAGCGACATCGTGTAGCCATCTCAGAGATATGCGTTGGAGACGTGGCGCAGAAACATTGAGAGAGATTGGAGAGAAGCTGTAGCTACGCAAGCCGGCCACAAGATCTGAGAGAGAGAGAAATGGAGATTGGCAGTGCGTTGGAGAAATCATGGCGGGCAGAGAGAGAGTGAGTAGAGATAGCCCTGATTGGTGCTGCTCATAGAAAGAGTGGATTATGCTGCAGTCCATGTGAGAACGCAGAGGAGAGGAGAGAGAGTCAACAGAGATGTTAAGAAATGCTTGCGCACACTGTATGCAACATGTAGAGAGAGAAACGTCGGATTATGGAAGCTGCACGCGCTGATCAGAACAGAAGACCCGGCTAGAGAGAGGGGAAGATCGTGGAGAGAGATTCGTGCCGCCATTGTAGAGAGAAAGAGAGGGATTGCTTTGACTATGGCTGTCGAATCTCGATACGCAAAGCATAGCGAGAGAGCGATCCACTTATGGCAGCGGCTGCTTGCGCGGTGAAAGAACGGTGGAGAGAGAAATCGAAAAAAAAAATCTCTCTATGCCATTTGTTAACGCATCGGAGAGGAGAGAGAGACCGTGTCTACAGAGGCGGCGCTGCACATAATTACATAGAGAGAGATCCCAAGGAAACAGATGTCGAAACCTCGTGCATACTTAGTAAATTAATCGCATATTGCATAGAAGATACTCCTGAACATTTGGAGAGTTTGCCCTTTGTGATCTATGGCCGGCAGATACGTGAAGATAGAAAGAGAGAGAAAGAAGAAACGGCAGAAGAGAGAGAGAAAAGAGAGAGAGAGAGAGAGAGAGAAAGAGAGCCATACAAAATTATAAATGTGCAAAGAAAGGGAGACCTTGTTTTTGGTCTAGTGGTTGATTTTGTGTGTGTGTGTGAGAGAGAAGAAGAGGAGAGAAGAAGAAGTAGTAGAGAAGGAGAAAAAGGAAGATGGAGAGAAGAAAAGGAGTGTTTGTGACCATGCATATGTTTTTTCCCATATGTTTATGTGTATGAATGTCATACAATTTCAAAGACAAAAAGAAAGAAATCAAAAGTATAGAGTGATTTTATGAGTTCTAATATGCTAATGACTTTTCAAGTATGTTTCAAGATGTACTAACATGATGCGCCTCCTCCTCGTGGTCTTTCTTGTGGAACCCTCCTACAGGTTTATGTGGATGCTGATTATATGAAGTGAAGAGAAAGTGATTGAAGACTCAAGATAAAGACCCCCATCCTGTGGATTGTCCTTGTGGATCGTCTCCTCCAGGTTTATGCGATTTCTGATTATCTGAAGTAAAGAGAAGGAAGGCCATTGCGGAGGATACTTGAAGAAAAGAACGGACCGAAGTAAAGTTGGAAGAAAAGCTTGCACCGCGAAGATCGAAGCGGAATCTCGGGGGTGACTTCTCGCACTGTAGCGAGGGATCTAGAGTTTACACTAGCCGGCCCGCACTGTAGCGACGGCTTTCATATTGTATCATCGCACCGCACTGTAGCGGTTTTATTGTACCATCGGCCCGCACTGTAGCCGCCTGTTTGTATCATTCATTTTATTGAAGGCTTCAGTTTCATTTTTCGTGGTATCGTTGGCTTCATCTGCATCACGTGTTTCGCTGCGGTACCCCCCATTGTCTCTTTTCGACGCCCACGGTCCCACGTCTCGACACTTTTGAGGGGCAAGAGACCCTACGAGGATCGCGCACGCTCCGGAGAGCACAGGCGAGGTGCCCAGCGCGCAGACGCCGCTCGCAGGACAGCGAGAACGGTGCACCAGAGCGAGGCCTGATCCAACCCCACGCGCCAGCTTCCCGCCACGACCTCCTTCTTCCTGACAACGCGCACACACATACACACACATACACACATAGACACATACACACATACACACATAGACACATACACACATAATGATGCATTCACACACATACACATGCATACACACATATACACACACACATAGACACACATATACACACACATTTACATACACACTCATAGACACACATAATGATGCATTCACACACATACACATGCATACACACATAGACACACATATACACTTACACATCCAAACATAAACACTCATAGACACACATTCATACACACACTCATAGACACACACACATACACACAGACACGCACACACATACACACACATATACACACACACATACACACATAGACACATACACACATAATGATGCATTCACACACATACACATGCATACACACATATACACACACACACATACACACATACACACACATATATGCATACACACACACACATAGAGAGACATACACACACATACACATACATGCATACATATGCATACATAATGCATATGCACATACACACACATAGACACATACACACACATAAACACATACACACTCATAGACGCATAGCGACACATACACATAGACACACACACATACACACACATATACACAAACACATACACACATAGACACATACACACATAGACACATAGACACATACACACATAATGATACATACACACACATACACATGCATACACATGCATACACATGCATACACATGCATATGCATACATACATGCATACACATACACACATAAACACATACACACACATAGACACATAGACACATAGACACATAGACACATAGACACATAGACACATACACACTCATAGATACACACACATACACATAGACACACACACATACACACACATAGACACACACACATGCACACATACACACATACACATGCATACACACACATACACATGCATACACACACATACACACACATACACATGCATACACACATACAGACACATATACACACACATACACACATAGACACACATATATGCATACACACACACACATAGAGAGACATACACACATAAACACATACATGCATACATATGCATACATAATGCATATGCATATGCATACAATGTACATATGTACTTACATGCATACATAATGCACATGCATAGATACATACACACACACAGACACATACACACATACACATACACACACACAAACACATACATACTCATAGATACACACACATACACATAGACACACACACATACACACACATATACACACACATACACACATAATGATGCATACACACACATACACATGCATACACACATACAGACACATGTACACACACATTCACACACATATATGCATACACACACATAGAGAGACATACACACACATACACATACATGCATACATATTGCATATGCATATGCATACATACATACTTGCATACATAATGCACATGCTTACATACACATACATAATGCATACACACACATACACACATATGCATACATAATGCATATGCATATGCATACTTACATACTTATATGCATACATAATACACATGCTTACATACACGTACATAATGCATACACACACATACACACATAGACACATACACACATAATGATGCATACACACACATACATATGCATACACACACATATGCATACATACATGCATACACATACACACACATAGATACATACACATAAACACATACACACTCATAGAAACACACACATACACATAGACACACACACATATCCACACACACATATACACACACATACACACATAGACACATACACACGTAATGATGCATACACACATACACATGCATACATAGACACACATAATGATGCATACACACACATATGCATACATACATGCATACACATACACACATAGACACATACACACACATAGATACATACATACACATAAACACATACACACTCATAGACACACACACACACATACACACATAGACACATACACACATAATGATGCATACACACACATACATATGCATACACACACATATGCATACATACATGCATACACATACACACACATAGATACATACACATAAACACATACACACTCATAGACACACACACATACACATAGACACACACACATATACACACACACATACACACATAGACACATACACACGTAATGATGCATACACACATACACATGCATACATAGACACACATAATGATGCATACACACACATACATATGCATACACACACATATGCATACATACATGCATACACATACACACATAGACACATACACACACATAGATACATACATACACATAAACACATACACACTCATAGACACACACACATAGACACATACACACATAGACACATAGACACATACACACATAATGATGCATACACACATACACATGCATACATAGACACACATAATGATGCATACACACACATACATATGCATACACACACATATGCATACATACATGCATACACATACACACATAGACACATACATACACATAGATACATACATACACATAACCACATCAACACTCATAGACACACACACATACACATAGATACACACACACACACATACACACACATACACACACATACACACATAGACACATACACACATAATGATGCATACACACACATACACATGCATACACACACATATGCATACATACATGCATACACATATACACATAGACACATACACACACATAGATACATACATACACATAAACACATACACACTCATAGACACACACACATACACATAGACACACACACACACGCACACATATACACACACAAACACACATAGACACTTACACGCATAATGATGCATACACACACATACACATGCATACACACATACAAACACATATACACACACATACACACATACACACATAATGTATACATACACACATATATGCATACACACACATAGAGAGACATACTCACACATACACATACATGCATATATATACATACATAATGCATATGCATATGCATACATACATACATACATACATGCATACACACACATACACATACATACACACACATATATACACACACATACACACATAGATACATATACACATAATGAAACATACACACACATACACATGCATACACACATACACACATATACACGCACATACATACACACACACATGCATACATACACATACTTAATGCATACACACTTACATATGTACATGTATATATATTGATTTCTAACCATTTTGTTTTATATGTTAGGTATTATGGATCCCAGTAGAGAGAGAAAGGCAAAACTCACTCTCATAAAAAGTCTTATGAGAGCAAGAGTTCCGTTTGATACTCTAGGGGCCATAATGCGTGATTACACATAGGTGTCTGATGAGGAGCTGGATTATACGATCAAGATGCTTACCCAGCAATCAGACGAGGTCTCTTCTGCGGCTCCACATGCAGGAAGAGAGCTAGCTGCTCATAGGTATGTTTTGTTTTCATAAACTTTTTTAATGATATTATAACACATATTTTTATTTATTTCTATCTATCTATTTTCAGGACACCTATACCACCTCCAGCACATGATAGCAGAGCAGAGTTGCCTATGAGGACATGCATAGGCACCTTAGGATTAGAGTGCGACATAGAGCCAGAGGGGAACATTGTGTATATAGGGAATGGATTGGAGTTCAAGAGAAGAATGCGGGCACTATGCGACTCTTACCTGCGCTTTATCCACTTACCGTGGAAGTAAGTAAAAGTTTTACATATAAATTGAAATATATATCTTATGTTTTATTTACATTATGTTTTTTATTTTTGTAGTGAGCATTATGAGAGGGATAAGAAATATGTGCTTAGTTCACTTGAGACAGAGTTTGGGACAGGGTGGTCCCTTACGTGGTGTTTAAAAGAGATGCGGACACTTATGGCTCATCGTCGCGACAATGCACGGTATGCACTGCTTTTATGTATATATATGTGGATATGAGTATGTGTGTTTATGCATGTATGTATGTATATGAGAGAGAGAGAGAGAGACTAGAGGTATAAATACACGCATACACACACATGCATATATACACACAAAACACATGCATATGCACATATAGATACACATACATACACAACACATGCATATGCATAAATAAATAAATAAATAAATAAATAAATAAATAAATAAATAAATCCTATTTCAAAAATCCTAAATTGAAAACACTAATTTCGATATTAGGGTTTTGAAATCCCTAATTTAAAAACTCTAATTCAACTTTTTAGCCATATGTTTGAAGTATATGTACACCTCCGACATCCTACTAGAGAGATCTCTCTCCTCCCAACCTTATGCCTCTATATATAGCTACTCGAATCAACGAGGATCATAATATATGTAAAGATATATACACATCATGTAGATAGGATACATAAATATAAAATGGAGTAGATATATTATGCATCACACATACATGCCTAAATGCACACATAAATATATATATACATACTAACATATTTACATGTACACATTTACACATAGACATATATACATATATACATGTACACATCACATATACATGCCTACATGCACACATAAACATATATATACATGCATACATATTTACATGTACATATTTACACATAGACACATATACATATATACATGTACACAATTATAAACACTTGCATATATTACATGAATACATGAATATTTTACATAAATGCATATGCATATATACACATATGCATATTTAACACATGTATACATATATCACACACATGCAAACACATACATATACATGAAATACATATATATGCATACTAACATATGTATACATATAATACACATGAATACACACACATGCATACATACATGATAAAAATTTGCTCCTCGAAGATAAATCTATATATAAAATAATTAGGCATACCCCCGAGCTTCATGTTCTAACTTAGAAGAACATGATTTCATCTCTCTAATAGGATTCATCGTTATTCAAGTTAATAAAAAAAACCTATTATCTGATATCCATTCAGAAGCTTCAAGTTATTGATCGATAACTAGAGTACAATTTACTATCTAATTTGCTCATATGTTTTCATTATTGCCATCATTTCGGTAAGACATCAATATAGTCTCATCTTCATTATCCTTATTGATTTCATTTATTTCTTCTATTGTTAAATCTATGTTCTCATGAATCACATCAGCTATTGATGGATTAATATCTATTTCTGGTAATTCCTCTTCCTCATCAGTAGAATCAGCATGTAGAGAATTATCCTCTTCATCAAAAAGATTAGTATCATTATCACGTATAATGATTCTAATTTCTATTTCAGATGTTGATGTATCAGTATCTGATGCTGAATCATCAAGAGGACTTTCTTCAATCTCTCTAACAATAAACTGTTCAAACAATGACCTACCTCTAGGTTGCACATGAATGACTTGCCACCAAGGATGAGCATCTGGGTTTTTATAAAAAAATGCTTGTTCAATATGCCTAGGAAGAATATATGGTTCTTTAGTAGATCGCATTACCTTGGAAGAATCAATTGCCCAAAACCTAGATAATTCCCTTCTTAATGTAGAATTACTACCTTTATACTCCGCTCGAAACCAGTCAACCTTCAAAATGACCTATCAAAATATATAACAACAAAAACCCATTATTAGGTGCTTAAAAAATAACTAACTCTAAAAAAAATATATAAACTTTTTTCTACCTGCTTGAAAGTACGAAATGAAATTTCGTAGATACCAACAATAGTTCCTACGTAACCAAATTCGCTATCTATAAGGTTCGTGTCTTTTGAGCTAGCACGTGATAGTTGCTTGAAAGAAGCAACAATACTAGAATCCTCTGTTTTACGTAAAGAATCAATGGCTTTGATTCTAATATGCTGTCCAAAAGCCCACATATTAGTAAACATTCAAGCTTGCAAAATAAATTCAATTAGTAAATAGAAACTAACATACATATATGAAAAAAATAAAATATTATTTTAATAAAATTACCTTTCGTTCACAACCTATCATTAACTCTCTTTGCTCATCTGAGATTTCTTCATTATTTGTGTTGGCGCGTTGCAAACGACTATATAGCCAATCCGTGAAAGAAGGTATATCTATAATCTCATTATTATCGAGATTACGTCTAGATCTTTTGTTTTTTTGCCTTTTACTTCGGAGACTTTGAAGTTCCTCATACTCGCTAGGAATGCTTGCATGCATTCGCTATTATATGCTATAAAAGTAGAAACATCATTTTTTTCTTGAAATGTAAATAAGAATTGGAACCCCCTTACCTGATAATACCTCATCTGTTATTTTTGAAGAAGACTCGTTGGTCCATGCACGTGGAGCTTCTTCATGAACACTTTCAAGGTACTCACTAACGTAATACATGCACTCTTCAAGCATCCAACCCTTTGCCATGGATCCTTCTGGTTTTGCTCTTTGTCGCACATAACCTTTTAGTATTCCCATAAATCGCTCGACCCAAAACATCCATCGAGTGTTGACAACACCTGCAATCTCTATCTCATCTACAAGATGGACTAATAAATGAACCTGAATATCAAAAAATGAAGTAGGAAGTTCTTTTTCCATCAAACATAGTAGCTCTTTGTATTCACGTTTTTTTTGTGGGATCGAATTTTTATCAATCTCTTTGGATGTAATCCACCTATAATTATCATAAAAACAATTATAAAGAAGTTAATTAAAAAATAAAAGATATCAAATATTCATACATATTAAATATAAAAGTATCATAATTACCTTATAAGTGATCCAAGACGATAGATCGCATCTCGTACTCCTTTCGTTGTACATCCATCGATAACCAAAGGTAAAATATGTTTCAAAAAGTTATGTCAGTCATGGGTCTTTAACCCAGATAAGCTTTTATCATCCATAGTAAACATGTTTTGAAACGATGCTCCATATCCTGTAGGAGTCTTAATCAATTGAATTCTATTGTCAATAGTTTGTATCTCTTTTGTTGTAAGTACCCAAGGAGCAGATGCATAAGTCGTTTCTTGTTGATGTCTATCAAAAACTGGCCATAACTTTGGTTTGGATTTTTTATCTTTCAAATCATTCCTTGATGCTGTGGTATCTTTTAGTCAAAGAAGATGCCGCCATAGTGAATAACCAATATTTTTGAATATATGCATAGGATCAAGAAGATGACATACTTTTAACTCTTTCCAATACTCCAAAGAATACCATATTGATATGTTCTCAGCGAGTGCCAATTTTCCTTTACCTCTGTTCACATACTCATTATCTGAATCATCACTGAATATTTCTGCTTCTGGATCTATGAGAGGTCCATCTGTTCATTTTTTATACTCAGGTTTTGGATACTGACCTGTAAGCTTTCCATTAAAATGTATCGCTTCTCTTTTAGATCTTAATGGATGATCATCAGGCAAGAATCGTCGATGTCGAGATAAATATTTTTGTTGAGATTCTTACTATAGGTTGATCTCAACCAATCAACACAATATGGACAAGCTTTATAACCCTTAGTAGATATTCTTGCATCATGAAAAATGATAAAAATATAATTAGATTAAATCATATTTATTTACATGCATGTTGAATAAAAAAATTACATCAATACCTGAACATACACCATATCCAGGAAAACCGTGAAAAGTCCAAGCCACAATACCACGAACCATAATATGTCTTTCATTGATGCTTTTCGATACATCAATGACATTAATACCTCTCCATAACTCTTGAATATCGTCAATGAGAGGAGCAAGATATACATTCATATCTTTAACTTGTCTTTTGCCTGGGATTAAAAGTGAAGGCATCAAATGTTCCTTTTAATGCTAAGATATGGCGGAAGATTATAGTTTATGACTACCACTGGCCATGTTGACCATTTACTGGATTTCATGGAGAATGGATTAACCCCATCTAATGCAACTCCTAACTTTAGATTCTGTGGATTTTGTGCAAATTCAGGCCATGTAGAATCAATATGCTGAAAAGCAACACTATCATGAGGAATTCTGATTATTCCATCAGTACTTTTGTGATCATGTCCCCAAGTCAAAAGCTTTGATAATTCGGGGCTTTGAAACATATGTCTAATCCGTGGAGCCAATGGAAAATGTCTCAATACCTTTTTTGGGATTTTACCTTCTTCAACCTTATATCGAGGAGATTGACATTTGGGACATGTCAAAGAGTCCGCATATTCACCTCTATATAAAATACAATCGTTAGGACATGCATGTATACATTGATAATCTATACCAAGATTGTTGATTATCTTCTTCATTTCATCATGTGAGGTAGGAAGAATATTCTGACTTGGTAAAAACTTTTCAGATAATAACCTGTAAGTTTATCAAAAAAAGATATATTAAAAAAGGTAAATAAATAAATATACATATATACATGTATGTTTTTATTCTTACTTTAGATAAGGTAAGAACAAGAACTTGAATTGAATGGACACTTTTTGTCCATGCATCTTTTAAAACTATTAATGCATCTTTCAAAATATTTACACAAAATTTGATTGTTTTGGATGGCAGGATACGATTGTTTGTTTTGGACACATGAAGTATGTACCTTCATTGAATAATTTGTCGGTTCACACTTTCAAACTGAACATATGTGTGAATCGACAAATCATTCATATCCTCCAAAACAAACAATCGTATCCTGCCATCCAAACAATCATATCCTGCCATCCAAACAATCGTATCCTGCCATCCAAACAATCATATCCATTCAATTCAAGTTCTTCTTCTTATCTTATCTAAAGTAAGAATAAAAACCTGCATGTATTTATATATATATATATATATATATATATATATATATATATATATATATATATATATATATATATATATATATATATATATATATATATATATATATATATATATATATATATAGGTATATATATATATAAATAGATAGAAAAATGAAAATTATACCTTAATAGTGTCGAAACAGATACATTACTCCATCCAAAATGATTTTGAAGGTTGAGAATAAGTAAGCTCGCACTTAGTCGTGTCAAACGACTTCCTTCATATACATGCTTTAGACATTCCTCTCGAAGATATTTCTCATTTTTAAAAATATCAATGCTCTCACTGTCATTTTGATACCAATCCTCAATAAAATCTGCCATGCCATCATCTTCATCATTGTCACACAAATCTTGTACTTTATCGTCTTTTGAATATAGATCTTTCAACTTTGCATATTGCACAGGATTAGTTTTGCGTAGCCTCCTCATGGAAGCTTCTGATAATCGTGGTCTTACTGGTAATTGTGAATGCTGTGGACGAATAACATCAACATCATACGTTGGAATCTACACATATAAATAAAACTCATTAGTATTCCATAAATGAATAAAAATTAAACTTCAAATATAGAATTAAGTATATAACTTATTAAATATGGATAGAAAATTTTTATTCTCTCTAGCTAAAAGGTGCTCTTGGAGGTCTACGCCATCCATAATTCACTAATAGTTCATCACCAGCATGTAATGTAGTAATAGCATTGACAACTATGTATCTTGATACATCTCTACTCATGTATGGTGATTCATGACTATTTTCACGCTCCTCAAATGTGCAATTAGCCCTTGAACTATTATGTAACCCTCTACTACTATTTATTAAACCTGCTATATTTCCATGTGTGTAAGGTCTTCCATCAATATATAATCTTTCATTTTCTGCATATAAAATCCTTCTACTAGTAAGGGATGCTGCGTTCAAGCATATTCCATAAGTACTCATGCTTTGAACATAACGTGAAAGTCGATGCCAATCTCCCCATCCATATATAGGACCACAAAATGACATAAGAGTGACTTCAGAGTTCGGGGGCACATACAAATCCTCTACAATAAAGAGACCACGACCAACATTAGTAATAGTGGATGGAGCAATCATATAGCGATTACCCCAAAAGTTGAAAACCTCTCCATCTAAAGGAAGTGATCCTCTATTCCATCCTCCATATCTTCTTCTATCATATGTTTGTACTAAAGAACGATCACGAGCTGGCAATGGATAATCTCCAGCCGTTTCATTCTCTAAACTAGGAGGTAGAGGATTTCTAGAAACCTCTGCTTGTAATTGATGAACAGCAAGTCCATGACGTGTACGAGGTATATTAACATTATGAGAAAAATCATCATCATCATCATCATCGAGCAAGTATTCCTGTATATCAACAATAATTTGATTTTATATATGGTTTTTAAATAAAATAATGACATTAATATATATAGAAAATACATACCCAAGCATTATCACATTGACTAGGTGATGGTGCACGCTCAAAAGTACCATACTCTGCCTCATGTTCAATACATTCCAATCGTGGTCTTTGATACGTGCCATAACAAGAGTTACACCAACATAAAATATGCTCTTCATAGTAAAATTCATCATAATTCCTATCGGAGGACACATGTGAAGTCGTTGCATGGGTAGGAGGTGGTGGAGTATCCTCTGATTGATCAGAATCTACACATAATAAGAAACATAAAAAAAAAAAAAGTTATGTATCCATCAAATATATTTAAAATTAAATATTTCATATACTTACAGTATAAAGTCGTTGCACGAAGAGGAGACGGTGGTGGAGTTCCATCTGATTGATCAGAATCTACAAATGATGATATTTGATATTAATAATTTGATTATCTACATAAACAAAAAATTCACATATACATATTTACACATACACACATATTCACATATACACATTTACACATACACACATATTCACATATACACAACTACATATTATTGTGGGATAAATGCATGTATTTTGTATGAATGAGTGTATATGCATGCATGTGTGTGTACGTATATATGTGGATATGTATATGTATGTTTATGTTATATGTATGTATATGTGTATATGTATACATATATGCATGCCTATATGTTTGCATGTATATGTGTATGTGGGTATGTGTATGTGTATGTGTATGTGTGTGTATATATGTGTATGTATTCTGACTTTTTTTTCTGTTTGAGATTAAATTAACAGGAGATATTGTATGGTCGAAAAAAATAAGAGGCGAGCTAGCATACCACCTGAGTCATGGTAGTTTTTTCGTAGACAGCTACGTCTTCAGGAGTCATTCCTCAGTAGAAGGTACACAAATTAATAGTTTATATTAATAATTTTTATATATTTTAGTAATTTTTTACATTTAATTTATGTATTTTTTTTCTTGAATAAACAGGTTGCTGCAAAGAAGAGAGTGGAGTCGGGCCACACATCGTACCTAGGCCAAATGGGCCATAATGGTTTTGTAGCTACGCTTGTAAGTATATGTGTTATTGTGAGTATATTTTTTATTTTAGTTAAAATGCAAGCAACTAATGTTTTTTATTTGTTTCATTGCAGCGGAAGGATTATGGCCGATATCCTACGAAACAGGAGATCGAGTATGCTACACATTTTGGATATCGGCGTTTAAGCGAGTATATGCAAGCTCATCCTGATGCCTTTGTGAGTATTTTTAAATTTTATATAATTATTTTGTTTTTATGAGTGTTTTAATTATTTTAATTATTTATGTTTGTTATATGTAATACAGGAGTATTATGGAGAGACAAATATGGATGAGGTGGAGAGACAGACACAGGAGGGACGATCTCGATCGTCATAGGGTGATCATGACGATGAGGATGAGGATGATCAGAATGATCATGATATTGCTGATGATGATGATGATCATGATGATGATGATTAGGATTTTAGTTGATTATGACATTGGATTATATGTATTTACATTGATATATATATATATATATATATATATATATATATATATATATATATATATATATATATATATATATATATATATATATATATATATATATATATATATATGTTAAAAGTCAAGCTTCAAGCTAAAAATTCGTGGGGAATCTTTTATGGACATGTGGAGCAATCAAAGGAAGCCAAAAGCCACGAGATTCCATCAAGAAAAGTCACTCAACCACTCCCCAAGTCATCTCAACTAATTCCTCCAAGTTAGGAGGCTGATTTGGAAAGGTAGTTCCTAGATTTTAGGGGCACACCTCTCACTATAAAAGGAGCATGTATCCCGACTTCTTTTGGGCCATCTTCTTGGAGTTTTAGCTCATGTAAAGTGAGCACTAAGTGCTGGAGTTGTGATAAGCAAGCCCCTTGCTTAAGCAACCCCCTTGCTTGCTTGTTTGTTTTCTTTTAGTAGGCATATCTATGTGTGTGCGCAGGCAGTGTTGCAACTCTCTACCCCTGAGTTGTTAGCATTGGTTCTCCCTCATATGGTATCCATTTGATGTAATTCTTGTCTCATTGGATAGCTATAAGAGTCTATTTTATGCTTACCAATTCTCTGGAGCATTCTCTGAGTAAGCTGGGAGCAACATTCATTTTAGTGAAGTTGTGTGATTGATATCTCTCTCTTTGTGTAGGCTCTGTTGGAAATATTTTGCTCTCTGTTGTAAGGGCTGGTTCTCCTTCTCTATGTATCCATTTGCTATGATTTTGGTGTCATTGGGTAGCTATTAGAGTCCTCTAAAGTTGACTTAAGTTTGAGATTCATTCTCTGTATAATCTCTGAGAAAAGTTTGCTGGAGTGAAGTGAGGTCTCTGCTTGACTAGCAGTTGTGAGCATTCAACTAGCTCATGTTGTAGACATTGTTTCTCTTTGTGTAAGCATCCATTTCAAGTGAAATTTGTTTTGTTGGAAAGCCCTTGGTGTCTACTACAGGTCTACAAAAGCTCACTGGAGTTCTCTGCATAAGCTCTGAGTAAGAGCATTTTTGGTGTGCAGAGGTCAAAGAAGGATACCTGTGGAGGTCATTCGCGCTTCATCGTTGCTTAGGGGTTGAGATACTTCCCCCATCAGTGGTATCAGAGCATTTGGGCATCTTGGAGGTATCACATACAAGCAAGAAGACCTCTTGGAGTTGGTGGTTGAAGAGTTGCATCAACAAAAGCTTCTTGGAGGTAGCTCACATCAAGGGGGAGCTATTCTACTCAAATTTGCAAGAGCACAAGGTGTCCATCTAAGGAAAGCTTTGGATTGAGGTAACCTCAGAGCCTCATTTTCATTTTACACACATTGGAGCATTAGCCAAGGGCTAGGTCAAGTATCAAAGACTAGATATGGGAGACTTCAACACTCAAATTGAAAAGCTAGACAAAGGTAACTATCAACCATGGAGATTTAGGGTCTCCAACTATCTTATGGGCAAGGGCCTTTGGGGGTTGATTAGTGGAAGTGAACCAAGACCTAGGTTGGATGAGAATCCAACCAATGACCAGAGAAGGGCCTTTAGGGAATGGAATGAAAGAGACAAGAGGGTTATCTTTATTCTTTCCCAACACATTAGCAATAGCATGATCGGCCATATCCAAGACCTGGATTCAAGCATGAAGGTATGGGAGACACTTGAAAGGCTTTATTCAACAAGCACCAAAGCAAGGAAGATCCAACTCAAGAATGAGCTCAACAACCTTAGGAAGAGCTCAGGGAGTAGCATAAATGACTACATACTTAAGGTCAAGGAGTTATCAGATGCATTGGGATCCATTGGAAGCCACGTAGACGATGACGATCTTGTGGCTTATACTCTCAATGGTTTGAGAGATGATGAGAAGTGGAAACCCTTTACCACTTCAGTTTATGTAAGGGATAATCTTCCCGATTTTGAGCAATTGGTTGCTCTCATGGTCACCGAAGAAATGAACATAGGTGGAAGTTCAACTAAAAGCAAAGATGCACAAGTTTTCTATGCAGGTAATCAAAGGGGCAAAGGAAGACAAGGACAAGGAAGGGGCAAAGGAAGGTTTGGAGGAAGGCAAGGCCACTCAAGAAATCAAGGACATGACCAAGGCACCTCATCACAAAGAGGGAGAGGAAGATCAAGAGGAAGAGGAGGACGACATCAACAAAACAAGAATCAAGATGGCGAAGGATGTTACATATGTGGCAAGTTTGGCCACTATGCTAGAGATTGCTACCAAGGAGGAAACCAAAGGAACTATAATCAAGGTTCTTCATACAAAGGCCAAGGTAATTATGCTTCTACAAGTTCAGAAAATGACAATCTCTTGATGATGCACATGAATGGGAATTCAAGCAAAGTAGATAACACTTGGTATATTGATAGTGGATGTAGCAACCATATGAGTTGCAATGCTTCTTGGTTTACTAATCTACATGCTCCCAAAGGTAAAGGACATGTAGAAACAGGTGATGATACAGCCCATGAGATCTCCCATGTTGGAGATGTAGCTTTGGATGACAAGGAGGAAGGAAGATGTCTCAAGGATGTCTTGCATGTACCTACCATCACAAAGAACTTGGTGTCCGTTGGGCAAATGGTTGAAAGAGGCTATCAAGTAAGGTTCAACAAAGGTGGATGCTTTGTGGAGAACCCTAAGCAAGGTTACAAGGTCATAGCAAGAGGAAAGAAGCAAGGGAGACTCTTCACTTTGGAGGTAAATTCTCATTCTACTCAACATGTCTACTTCACATATGGAAACAAGAGGATTTCGGAGTTGGACTTGTGGCACAAGAGGATAGGTCACATCAACATACAAAGAATGAAGGAAATGCAATTCAAGAGGCTGGTTGAAGGTCTTCCCAACTTCCAAGGACAAGGTATGAAGCATTTATGTGAATCTTGTCAACTAGGGAAGCAAGCGAGACTTCCATTCAAGAAGAGTGGCTACATAAGCCAACATCCATTGGAGTTGATACATACAGATGTGTGGGGGCCAACGAAAGAGCAATCCATTGGAGGTAACAAGTACTTTGTCACTTTTATAGATGATTGCACAAGGATGGTTTGGGTTTATTTCATAAAAAACAAATCAGATGTGTTTACATGTTTCAAAGCATTCAAGGCAATGGTAGAGAAGGAAACAGATACATATATCAAGAAGCTAAGGTCCGATGGAGGGGGAGAATATTTCTCAAATGAGTTTTCTGATTTTTTAATGGATCAAGGCATCAAGAGGCAAGTAACATGTAGGTACACACCCCAACAAAATGGAGTAGCAGAGAGAAAGAATAGATACATTGCCGAGATCGCTAGAGCAATGCTTAATGAGATGAATGTACCTAACATGTTTTGGAGTGATGCAGCAAATACCGCCGTGTATCTAATGAATAGGGCTCCTACCTCAGGGATCCATGGCTTGACACCATATCAAGCCTATTATGGTAAGAAACCTGATCTTTCCCACTTGAAGATATTTGGATGTACTTGTTATGTACATGTGCCAAGTGAATTGAGGCACAAGCTACAACCAAAGGCAGAAAAGTGTGTGTTTCTAGGATATTCAAATGATCATAAAGGTTACAGGTGCTTCAACCCAAATACAAAGGACTTGAGGATATCAAGGGATGTAGCATTTGATGAGCTACTCCCTTGGTATAAGAAGTATGATTGTATGCAGGACTATGAAGAAGAAAAGCATGGACATGATGAAGAACAAATCGACCTAGAGCTAAGCGGCCCAAGGTGTTCCATCAATGAAGATAGTTCAAGCATGAACTCACCATGGAGGGGGAGATCTTCATCAAGCTATGAAGCACAATCAATCAACAAAGGCAAAGCAACATTGGTGGAGTTGGATGAAGAAGGTAATGAAGTTGAAGATGATGAAGGACACATGATGGAGAAAGAAGCCACGTCAAAGAAAGAGATCAAGTTCCCAAGGCAAAGGAGGTTTATTCCTCCAAAAGGTGAAGAAAGGAAGTCTTCTAGAGTTAAGTATCCAACTCAAAGGTTTACTTATGATTCATACATGGCAACACATTATGCATATATGAACAAAGTAGTAGAAGATCATGAGCCCGATTGCTATGAAGATGCAAGCAGGTACACCGAATGGAAAGAGGCAATGCAAGAAGAGATCGACGCACTTGAGGAAAATCAAACATGGACTCTAGTGCCCAAGAAGGAGAACATGAAGGTTATAGGTAATAAGTGGGTGTATAAAGTAAAGAGGAATTCAGATGGATCTATTTCTAGGTTCAAAGCAAGATTGGTGGCCAAGGGTTTTGCACAAACCTATGGAGTGGACTTTGAAGAGACATTCAGCCCCGTGGCAAAGATGAGCACCATTAGGACACTCATTGCAATGGCTGCTAGCAAAGGATGGAAGCTCTTCCAATTGGATATCAAGAATGCCTTTCTCAATGGAGACTTGGAAGAAGAGGTATACATGGAGCAACCACTAGGTTTTGTTCATAAAGAGTTTCCACATCATGTTTGTAGGTTGAAGAAGGCACTTTATGGCCTAAAGCAAGCTCCAAGGGCTTGGAACCAAAGATTGGTGGACTATTTGATCAAATGTGGTTACAATCAATGCAAGGCGGATCCATCTCTCTTCATCAAACAAAGAGGAGAACTTGTGGTCTACATGTGTGTGTATGTAGATGATCTTATCATTACAGGTAATGATACAAAGGGCATTGAGGAGATCAAGGCAAAGCTTGGAAAGGAGTTTAGGATCTCTGATCTTGGAGATCTTAGGTATTTTCTTGGCATTGAAGTTGTATACAAAGAAGAAGGTATTATGCTCATACAAAGGAAGTATATTCTAGACCTACTTGAGAGGTTTGGGATGCTACATTGCAAGCCTATTTCAAATCCCATGGAAGTTAATGTAAAGCTAAGCTCCATTGATGGAGAGCCATTAGAGGATGTAACTTTGTATCGATCTATTGTAGGCTCTTTCAATTATGCCACAATAACCAGGCCTGACATAGCATATGGAGTTGGAGTGTTATCACAATTTATGCATAGTCCAAGGACTACACACTTGCAAGCTGCAAGAAGAATGTTGCGATATCTCAAAGCCACTATAAATGAAGGATTGTTCTACTCATTTGATGATGATATGCAGGTCAAAGCTTATTCCGATGCCGATTGGGCCGGTTCGAAGGAAGATAGAAGGAGTACAAGTGGTTACCTAGTCATGCTAGGTAGCAAGATCATCTCATGGATTTCAAAGAAGCAACCCACGGTGGCATTATCTTCCACCGAGGCTGAGTATAGAGCTTTGGCTCAAGTCACATGTGAGCTAATGTGGATTAAGAAGTTATTTATGGAGCTTAATTTGCAGGTTGACACATATCCAATTTTTTGTGACAACATGAGTAGCATTCATCTAGCATCGAACCCTGTCTATCATGCTAGAACCAAGCATATTGAAGTGCACTATCACTTCATAAGGGAAAAGGTGATATCCAAGGAAGTTTCAGTACATCATATTGGTACTAAGGACCAAGTTGCGGACATGTTTACAAAGGCTTTGGATGGGATGAAGATTTCAAAATTCAAGCAATGCATCAACATGAAGGAGCTTGGATGAGGATGAAGAATTGAAGCTTGAGGGGGAGTGTTAAAAGTCAAGCTTCAAGCTAAAAATTCGTGGGGAATCTTTTATGGACATGTGGAGCAATCAAAGGAAGCCAAAAGCCACGAGATTCCATCAAGAAAAGTCACTCAACCACTCCCCAAGTCATCTCAACTAATTCCTCCAAGTTAGGAGGCTGATTTGGAAAGGTAGTTCCTAGATTTTAGGGGCACACCTCTCACTATAAAAGGAGCATGTATCCCGACTTCTTTTGGGCCATCTTCTTGGAGTTTTAGCTCATGTAAAGTGAGCACTAAGTGCTGGAGTTGTGATAAGCAAGCCCCTTGCTTAAGCAACCCCCTTGCTTGCTTGTTTGTTTTCTTTTAGTAGGCATATCTATGTGTGTGCGCAGGCAGTGTTGCAACTCTCTACCCCTGAGTTGTTAGCATTGGTTCTCCCTCATATGGTATCCATTTGATGTAATTCTTGTCTCATTGGATAGCTATAAGAGTCTATTTTATGCTTACCAATTCTCTGGAGCATTCTCTGAGTAAGCTGGGAGCAACATTCATTTTA
>MU260626.1:135000-147500 GCA_020310875.1 Ceratopteris richardii
GAAGGAAAGAATCAGATAGTAAAGTCCTTTAATCAAATGTACATTAGTTCTATAAGATACTTCAACATACTTGAAGTAATTACGAGTTAGGACTTGTATATATATATAAGTACATGTTTGTAGTGAAAGAGAGAGAGAAGTAAGTTGAGAGAAGTTAGTTGATGTACATTGTACAAATCATCCATCAGATGTATGAAGAATAGAGATAAGTGAAAAGTTCAGAAATGGCGCGTCGATCTTCTCTGTCATTCTCCTTCTGTGTTTAATCTTTTGAGGAATCCTTTTGCACGAATCTAAGTCAATAGCTAATCTATCTATGACTAGAATTTGAGAGGCTAATTGCAATCAGGCTGAGAGAATTTAGTTTAGGAACATTCATATGTGAAGATGTTCTGAGAGTCGTCAAAACTGGCGTAGATTTCATGTTCAGAGAAATGATCATTGCTCAGTCCATAGTGTAAAGTTTTACACAAGTGAGGGCTCAAAATCTAAGTTGGAAGGTAAGCCATCTATGGCTAAAAGATCTTGATCAAACGGGATTTACTTTGGGAGAACCAGTGTTAAGAAATTACAGGTGTCAAAGTCGCCATTGCAGAGAAGCTGTTTCAGACATAGGTAAAGTGTTTCACACATTTCTCAGTGTGTACTCAATCATTTTGAGAAATTTAACTTGGAAAAGTTGCGCAACCTCAAGGCGAAGTATTGTGCAAAGTTTTATTAAAAACTTTACAGGATTGATTAGTCAATGACTGATTAATCTGCAGCAGACTTTTCAGGAAATTTCAGTTTTCAGTAGTTAGCCAAAATTCTGATAATTTGGTGATTGTTTTCTAAAATTAAATGGAGTCAGAAGTTGTTCTTGATATAGAGGAGTTCTAAATTCAAGTAAAACTTGTTCTTTTGGAGATTAACACTCTCCATTAGTGGTATCAGAGCAGGATGTGTCAAAATTGAAGTGAAGAAGACTCCGACTACTGCAAAAATACAAATCTTTACATCTTGAAGGTGCAAAAGGATAAAGGTTGAAGAAAACTTGAAGGTAGACACATTGAATCTATCAAAAGGATCAGAAGGAGTAAGATTCAAAGTCAAGGTACATTTATTTTTCATAAAGGTTAAAGAATTGGCAATACAGGTAAAGAAACAATGGGAGATAGTCTCCAAATTGAGAAGCTGGATAGAGAGAACTATCCTGCATGGTCAATGAGGATGGAAGCTCATCTTATGAGCAAAGATCTGATGGGATACATCACAGGAGATGAATAAAAGCCAAAATTTAGAGACTCTAGTGTTCCAACTAGAGAGGAGCTTGCAGATTTGAAGAATTGGATGAAGAAGGATGCTCAAGCAAGGAGCATAATCTACATGGCAGTCAATGACTATTTGCTTCCTCACATTAGAGGACTTGAAAGTGCATGTGACATTTGGATTGCTTTGGAAGAGCATTTCCAAAACACAACCAAATCAAGGAAAGCTTCACTTTGGGCAGAATTTACTACTTTCAAGAAGAAGGCCTCACAATCAATCTCTGATTATGTGACAAAGATGAAGGACATTGCAGATTCTTTAGGTGCAGTAGATGAAGATATTGAAGAAGATAAATTGGTAAGACAAATTCTCACAGGGCTAAGAGGAGATGAGAAGTGGAAGCCTTTTATTTTGTCTATAGAACTTTCACTAGATCACTTCACTCCTGATTTGAATCAATTGTTAGGTCATATGCTTTTGAGAATGATATCAAAGGAGATGTTGATAAGAGTGCAGGTCATGCAATGTACTCTAAAGACAAGAAGAAAGCTAACAAAGGAAAGCAACAATCAGGTGAAGAAGAAGGTACTTCAAACCAAGCAAATTTCATAAGAGGAAAAGGAAATGGCAGAAGTAGAGGAAGAGGCAGAAACAACAAAGATAATGCAAGAGCTTGTTGGATATGTGGTAAGACCAATCATCTATCTCATGATTGTTGGCACAATAATCAGAACAATGGTAATTATCAGAACTTTAATCAAAGAGCAAGAGGTGGTAGATTTCAGAGAGGAAACTTCAGAGGTAGAGGTGGTAGGAATTCTTTTGGAAGAGGTGGAGGAAGAAGCTTCCAAAATCAATCCTATAATAACACCTACTACAACTATGCATCAGATTAGAAGGAGGATTCGACTCTCATTATGAATGCAACATATGAAACCTCACATGAGGACATGAGAGTGTTCTACATTGATTCAGGATGTAGTAATCATTTAAGTGGAAATATTGCTTTGATGACTGATTTAGATCATAATGCAATTAATCATACAGTTCAGACAGGTGATAATACAAAGCATAAGGTAAAGTCAATTGGTTCAGTCAAAGCTAAGGATGGGAGCACTCTTCTGAGTAAGGTTCTTTATGTTCCCACAATTCCAAAGAATTTGATCAGTGTAGGTCAAATTGTGGAAAAAGGATATGAGGTAAGATTTACCAATGATGGAGTCTATGTTGAAGACCCTAGTCAAGGGTATAAACAGGTTGTTACAGGAAAGAAAGAAGGAAGGCTTTTCACATTGAAGGTACAAGGAAATGTTGGACATGCTATGTTCACATATGGAGAGCAGAAGGTGTCAGAATTGGATCTTTGGCACAAAAGACTTGGACACTTCAATGAAAGAGGTATCAAAGACATGATTAATAATGATTCAGTGCTTGGGTTGCCTAACATTGCAGGTCAACACATGACATACAGATGTGAGGCATGTCAATTAGGTAAGGCTCATAAGCAATCCTATTCCAAGCATGGGTTTATGTATTCAGAAAGACTTGAATTGGTGCATACAGATGTGTGGGGTCCTTCAAAGGACTTTAGTATAAATGGTTCAAGATATTATGTCATATATGTTGATGATGCTACCAGATGGATCACAATTTATGTGATTAAAGAAAAATCAGAAGTGTTTAATACATTTAAACACTATCATGCATATGCAGAAAGGATTACAGGTCAAAAATTGAAGAGACTAAGGTCAGATGGAGGGGGAGAGTATTTTTCAAATGAATTCAATGATTACTTGTGGAATGCAGGTATAAAGAGAGAAGTTACTTGCAGGTACTCTCCTCAACAAAATGGAGTAGCAGAAAGAAGAAATAGAACTCTTGTTGAGTTTGCAAGATCCATGATGAAAGAGAAGAATTGCCCAAATTATTTGTGGGCAAAGGCTGTAAATACAGCTACTTATTTGGTCAATAGATTGCCTTGTAAAGCTTTGCAAGGTATGACACCATATGAAGCTTGGTGGGGTAAGAAACCTACTTTGGATCATTGTAGAATATTTGGATGTTTGGCATATGCATATGTGCCATCTCAATTGAGGCATAAGTTGGAGCCTAAGGCAGAAAAATATGTATTCATTGGTTATGATGATAAGCAAATGGGATATAGGTTGTGGAGTCCATCCACAAAGCAATTCCTTGTATCCAAGGATGTTACATTTGATGAGCAAGGTACTTGGTATGCAGGTAAATATAATGTACATGCAGATGTTGAAGAAGTAGTGGATCAAAGGAAAGGTAAAGCAAAGATTCAATTACTTGATGAAAGTGAGAATAGTGAAGTACAGGTTGAAGTTGAAGAGAGGCCAAGGTTTGATCCAGAATGTGATGAACCAGAAACTTCAAAAAGTGCAGAAGTTAGGAGGTCATCTAGACACAATTGGCAACCTACAAGGTATAGCTATGACACCTCATTCTTGACTACTAAAGATTATGCTTATTTGGTAAAAGCAGATGATGATCCATCTACATATGATGAAGCTAAAGGCAAGAGAAATTGGGAAGAAGCCATGCAAGAGGAGTATGATGCATTGATAGAGAATCAGACTTGGGATCTGGTTCCTAAACCTAATAGCCAGAAAATTATTGGATGTAAGTGGGTTTATAAAACAAAAAGATTTGCAGATGGAAGTGTGTCTAGGTACAAAGCTAGACTTGTTGTGAAAGGGTATGCACAGACATATGGAGTGGACTATGATGAGACCTATAGTCTTGTGGCAAAAATGACAACCATCAGAACTCTCATAGCAATTGCTGCTTGCAAAGGTTGGAAGCTATCTCAATTAGATGTTAAAAATGCTTTTTTGAATGGTTACATTTCAGATGAAGTTTACATGGAGCAACCAGATGGGTTCAAAGATCAAGTGAATCCAAATTATGTGTGTAAGCTCAAGAGAGCTTTGTATGGATTAAAGCAGGCCCCAAGGGCATGGAATTGTAGGCTTGTAAAATTCTTGAAGGATCTTGCTTGCTAGTCAAAGCAAGTCAAAGCTAGTAGCTTGCTAGTCAAAGCAACTGAAGATGGATTCATTTATGTTTGTATTTATGTTGATGACATAATACTTACAGGTACAGATGATAAAGGAATACAAATGATCAAGAAGCAGATGGAGAAAGAGTTCAAAATCAGTGATTTGGGGAACTTGTCATTCTTCTTGGGAATGGAGATTTCTTATACTCAACATGGAGTATATGTGACCCAAGAAAGGTATCTTAAAAATTTGCTAACCAAATTTAAAATGGAAGATTGCAGAGTTGCACCTACACCATTGGAAGTGAACCATAAATTGTCTAGATTTGGAGGAGAAGAATTCAGAGACATGAAGCTCTATCAAAGTTTGGTTGGTAGCTTGATTTATGCTACATTAACAAGGCCTGATTTGTCATATGCAGTTGGTGTGCTTTCACAATTCATGCATTGTCCTAGAAAGGAACATTGGATTGCAGGACAAAGAGTACTTAGGTACATCAAGGGTACACTCAGAGAAGGGCTGTACTATGGATTTACTTCTGATACAAGAGTGAAGATATATAGTGATGCAGATTGGGCAGGTAATGTGGATGATAGAAGATTAACCCATGGATATTTGTGCTATGTAGGAGACAAATTGATTTCATGGTGTTCTAAGAAGCAACATACACTTGCTTTGTCATCTACAGAAGCAGAATACAAAGGTATGGGGGAAGCTGCAAAGGAGGTAATATGGCTAAAGACACTCATGAAGAGTTTTGATGTTGTTGAGAGTATTCCTATAATTTGTGGAGACAATATGAGTTCTCTATACTTGGCAGCTAATCCTGTGTTTCATGCTAGAACTAAGCATATTGAAATACAATATCATTTTCTGAGAGAGAAGGTCATTGATAAAGAGATTGAAGTCATACACACTCCTACAAAAGATCAACTTGCAGATATGATGACAAAAAGTTTAGATGGACCAAAGTTACAGAAGTTCAAAGACATGGCAGGAGTAAAAAGGATGCAGACAATCACAATTGATGATTGAGGGGGAGCTGTTGGAGCAAGACAATCAACAAATTGTGATCATACAAAGGGCAGAAGTAAATACATGAAGAGAAGATTGAAGATCAATGTCAAGAATTGAAGGAAAGAATCAGATAGTAAAGTCCTTTAATCAAATGTACATTAGTTCTATAAGATACTTCAATATACTTGAAGTAATTACGAGTTAGGACTTGTATATATATATAAGTACATGTTTGTAGTGAAAGAGAGAGAGAAGTAAGTTGAGAGAAGTTAGTTGATGTACATTGTACAAATCATCCATCAGATGTATGAAGAATAGAGATAAGTGAAAAGTTCAGAAATGGCGCGTCGATCTTCTCTATCATTCTCCATCTGTGTTTAATCTTTTGAGGAATCCTTTTGCACGAATCTAAGTCAATAGCTAATCTATCTATGACTAGAATTTGAGAGGCTAATTGCAATCAGGCTGAGAGAATTTAGTTTAGGAACATTCATATGTGAAGATGTTCTGAGAGTCGTCAAAACTAGCGCAGATTTCATGTTCAGAGAAATGATCATTGCTCAGTCCATAGTGTAAAGTTTTACACAAGTGAGGGCTCAAAATCTAAGTTGGAAGGTAAGCCATATATGGCTAAAAGATCTTGATCAAACGGGATTTACTTTGGGAGAACCAGTGTTAAGAAATTACAGGTGTCAAAGTCGCCATTGCAGAGAAGCTGTTTCAGACATAGGTAAAGTGTTTCACACATTTCTCACTGTGTACTCAATCATTTTGAGAAATTTAACTTGGAAAAGTTGCGCAACCTCAAGGCAAAGTATTGTGCAAAGTTTTATTAAAAACTTTACAGGATTGATTAGTCAATGAGTGATTAATATGCAGTAGACTTTTCAGGAAATTTCAGTTTTCAGTAGTTAGCCAAAATTCTGATAATTTGGTGATTGTTTTCTAAAATTAAATGGAGTCAGAAGTTGTTCTTGATATAGAGGAGTTCTAAATTCAAGTACAACTTGTTCTTTTGGAGATTAACACTCTCCATCATCTATCTCTCTATCTAACTATCTATCTATCTATCTATCTATCTATCTATCTATCTATCTATCTATCTATCTATCTATCTATCTATCTATCTATCTATCTATCTATCTATCTATCTATCTATCTATCTGTCTATCTGTCTATCTGTCTATCTGTCTATCTATCTATCTATCTATCTATCTATCTATCTATCTATCTATCTATCTATCTATCTATCTATCTATCTATCTATCTATCTATCTATCTATATATCTATTGTTGGGAGTGATGGTTGGATGCACTCAAGAAATGAGTTGGTGTTGCTATACCTGCTTCACACCTGCCCTCCTTTGATTCTAGATATGCTTAGTACACTTGCTTAGCTTCTAAATGACATAAAGATACCATATATGTACTTTGCAAATGATTTGTGTAATGATCAAACCAAAACAGATAATTTGGTTCCTTCACAAATCCAAAAACTTGCTATTCCTGTAATGATACCTGCTCAGTGTTATGCTCAGTGTGACCAGCACACTTGAAATTGAAACAATTCCTTTTGGCAGTATTCAATTACCTTAATAAGCTACCAATTACAAGTGGAATCACTCAAATTGATAAACCATACACTGAGAAATAAGTTTAGCAAAATTATGATTACCCCTGACTTTTTAGGAACTCTGCAGACACAAACCAGTGAGCACCTCGACTAAGATTTCTTTGTAATGGTTGATCCAATGGCCTTGACATTTTGTAGGTGTATAGTAGACTTTGAGCTGAATCCAATGCACTTTGAATCATCCAATTTGGTTCAGTAGATCTTGAGATATGCCCTATTGAAGTTGACAGACTTGGAGATGATGACTCAGAGAGAACCAGAGATAGTGAATGTATACTTCTATTGATTAATGTGTTTGTACAATCTCATTAGCTTGACAAGCATAGATAAATGAGGTATTGTAGTGTTGGCTATAAAGTAGCACTCACACACAATGAGTTACAATGATAAAATGCCTCGGGAGATGAGCTAGAATGAGTGACACCCCCGCGACTTTTCTTCTTCATCTTTTATAAGAGTTTTGTGTTCATTTGAATTTGAAATTCAAACTAAGGCTCCCTAGAATCTCTCCTCTAAAAGTAGGGAGATATTCTCTCCATTACAACATTCAAATTTCCACGACTTTCTCAAGTAGGTGTGATTACAAAATATTCCAAGTCACAATTACTTTTACACTAAGTAAAAAATGAGAACTCATAAGCATGAGTTTCTATGGCTCAATCTTATAGAATTAATCCAAGCTTTATGTGATGTCTTCAAGGTACAAATCAAAGCCAAGTGTGAAGGCTTGATTTACACCAATAGCTCCCCCTCAAGCCAAACACTTTGGCTCAAGTCTTCATCTTCTTCATCTTTAGTCTTCAATCACATCCTGTAATCCAATCATGGATTTAAATCTGCATAACTTGTTTCCATCCAATGCCTTTGTGAGTAAATCTGCACATTGTATATTAGTAGACACATATGTCAATTGAATCTCTTTGCTAAGTAACTTCTCCCTCACATAGTGGTAATGAACCTCTATGTGTTTGGTTATGGCATGATAAATTGGATTAGCTGCAAGGTGAAGAGAACTAGTGTTATCTCCAAAGATAATTGGTGGCCTTGTATATAGGCCTAACTCTGTATATAGAAGCTTGAACCAGATAGCTTCTTGAGTTGCATTGGCAAGCCCTCTATACTCTGCTTCAGTGGATGACAATGCCACTGTAGGTTGCTTCTTGGCTGACCAAGAAATAGGCTTATCTCCTGCAAAACAAATGTATCCTGAGGTGCTTCTCCTATCATCCTTGCATCCTGCCCAATCTGCATCTGAGTAAACTTTAATGTCAATATCTGATGTATAAGGAAAGTACAAACCATGACTTTGAGTTCCCTTCAGATACTTCAAGATCTTCTTTGCTGCCTCTAGATGAGGTACGCTTGGTTTGTGCATGAATTGACTAAGCACACTAACTCCATATGCTATGTCAATTCTTGTCAAGGTAGCATAGTTCAAACTACCTACCATACTTTGGTATCCTGTGATGTCTTGGAGTTCCTCTCCTTCATGAGCACTTAGCTTTAGGTTGACCTCCATTGGAGTAGTAGATACCTTAGCATCCTGCAAACCAAACTTCTTGACCATATCCTGCACATACTTCTTTTGAGTGATGTATATACTTGAGTTGGTGTAGACTAACTCAAGACCTAAGAAGTACTTCAATAATCCAAGATCACTAATCTTGAATTCTTTCATCATCTGTCCTTTGATGTGCCTGATCCCATTGACATCATTGCCTGTAATAATGATGTCATCAACATAAACACACAAGTAGATTACCTCTGTGCTACTTCTCTTTATGAATAGAGAAGTGTCTGCTTTACTCATCACAAATCCTTGGTCTTGGAGGTAGGTTGTCAACCTGTAATTCCATGCTCTAGGTGCCTGCTTTAACCCATACAGAGCCTTCTTCAATTTACAAACATAATGTACCTTTTTTGGATCTTCATAGCCAGGTGGTTGTGACATGTAGACTTCTTCAGATATCCATCCATTCAAGAAAGCATTCTTGACATCTAATTGGTACATATTCCAATTCTTAGATGCAGCTACACTCACCAATATTCTGATGGTTGGCATCTTAGCCACAGGAGAAAATGTCTCCTCATAATCAATGCCTTGGGTTTGTGCAAAACCCTTGGCTACCAACCTAGCTTTGTACCTGTTTATTGTTCCATCTGAATTCTTCTTTAGTTTGTAGATCCATCTGGATCCTATTACCTTCATAGAGTCTTTCTTGGGTACCAAGTCCCAAGTATCACTTTCCTTGAGAGCTTCCATTTCTTCATCCATAGCTTCTTTCCATTCTGGTTTGGTAATTGCTTCTTCATAGGTACCTGGTTCTTCATTCAACAAGTCCTTTGCAAGATATACAGAATGTTTAGTTACAAGTGATGTGTCATACCCAAATCTGATAGGCTTCTTCTTTTCTCTCTGAGATCTCCTCATTGCTTGAGTTGAGGATTCTGGTTTATCTTCTAGTTGCTTCATCTTCATCTTCCCTTTGGACTTCCAAGCCTTGAACTCTTCAAGGTTTATTGTATCATCATCATCTGAGCTTGAATCTTCTTGCTAAATTGGTTCCTCCTTGGTGAGCTTTGGAAAATCTTCTTCCATATCATAGGGTAGACTCACTTTCCTGCATTCATTCTCATACCATGAGTCATTCTCATCAAAGATGACATCTCTGCTTACCTTGAAGCCTTTGTTTGTTGGGTTGTAGAATCTGTATCCCTTTTGGTTCAAATCATAACCAATGAAGATACATTTTTCAGCCTTGGGGTCTAGCTTTCCCCTTACCTGTGAGGGAATATGCACATATGCAACACAACCAAAGATTTTGCAATGATCCAGAGAGGGTCTCTTACCATGCCAAGCTTCATATGGTGTCATGCCATCAAGTGATTTGGATGGCAACCTATTGATGAGATAGGTGGCAGTGGATACACTCTCTGCCCAAAGATAATTAGGCAACTTTTTCTCATTAAGCATAGACCTAGCTGTTTCTACTATAAGTCTATTCCTTCTTTCTGCTACCCCATTTTGTTCAGGTGAGTACCTTGTAGTAATCTCCCTTTTGATACCTCTTTCCTGCAAGAAATCTTCAAACTCATTGGAGAAGTACTCTCCTCCACCATCTGACCTTAGCCTCTTCAAGCTTCTTCCTGTTTGATTTTCAACAAGTGCAAGATACCTCTTGAAACAATTAAACACTTCATCTTTATGCTTCATAAAGTATAAAATGGTCCATCTGCTATAGTCATCAATGAAGGACACATAATACCTTGAACCTGAAATGGAAGGGTCCTTGCTAGGTCCCCAAACATCTGTGTGTACCAAGTCTAGGTAGTCTTCATGCATGAAACCTTTCCTTGAATAGGGTAATCTGTGAGACTTACCAAATTGACATGATCCACACTTGTAAATCATGTGTTGCTTGGATACATTAGGTACCCCAAGCACACATTGATCCCTGCATATTTGTTTGAGAGTTCTTTCACCTATGTGACCTAATCTCTTGTGCCATATTTCTAACTCTGAAAGTGTCTGATCCTTGTAATTATACAAAGCAATGTTCTTGGTATCTTCTAGCTCAAATGTAAATAATCTACCTGATTTCTCCCCTTTGGCTATCCTTCTGAATCCATGTCTTGGGTCCTCCACATATGCTCCATGTTGTGTGAATCTGACCTGCAAACCTTTCTCCACAATCTGACCAACACTCATTAGATTCTTGGTGATGGTTGGTACATAGAGTACCCTGCTCAATAGGTTCTGGTTACCATCACATGTCTTCACATTTCCAATCTTAACAACAGAATGTTTAGTATCATCACCTGTTTGTACCTGATGTTTGCCCTTGGGCTCTTCCAAATCAGAAAGTAGTGCCACATTGCCAGCTACATGGTTAGAACATCCTGAGTCAATGTAAAATAAATGATCATCATTTGTACCTGCCTTGGAGGTCATATTCATGATCAATAGGGAGTCATCTTGCTCCTCTGTGTAATTGTTGTAGTCTCTTCTATTTCTGAATCCACCTTGGTAATTACCATTGTGGTTGTTGTTGTAGTTGTTGTTGTATTGGTTGTTGTATCCATTGTAGCCTTGATGTTGGTTGAATCTGCCTCTCCCTTGAGAGTATCCACCTCTTGAGTAGCCTCTTCCTCTCTGATTCTTGTAATTCTTGTAGCATTCATCTGTGGTATGGTTAGACAATCCACAAATGTTGCATGGTGATGAGTTGTAGGGTCTCCCCCTACCTGACTTACCTCCTCTGCCTCTTCCTCTAGATGACCTACCTCTCCCTGCATAATTAGCTTGAGAGGTAGAGCCTTCTTCATCCTGTTTCTTCCCTTTACCTTTATCTTTAACTTTCTTATCAGTATAGAGAGCAGAGGGGTTATTACCTTTTGATTGATCTCCTACCTTTGTAAACTTTGCTTCATGTGTAAATAGTTGGCCCATGAGTGTTGTGAGATCAGGGGTATGCATGTCCATATAGAGGTCCATTGCAGTGGTGAAACTTTCCCACTTATTATCTGCCTTGAGTCCATTTGTTACTTGCCTGACTATTTGCTCCTCTTCAATCTCCTCTCCAATGCTTGCTAGTTGGTCTGCCACATCTTTGATCTTTGTCACATACTCTGAGACTGATTGCTTGGGCTGCTTCCTAAGGGTTGTGAATTCAATCCACAATTGATTCTTCCTAGCCCTTGTGTTGGAAGAAAAGTAGTTTGACAAGGTTTCCCAAGTCTCTTGGGAAGTCTTACAATTCCTTACATGAGGTAAAAGAAAGTCAGATATAGAGTTTAGAAGGTAAGACCTTGCCAAAGCATCCTTTGCACACCATTGGTTGAGTCTTTCATGTTCATCCTTTGTGGGAAGTCCTCTAGTCTTGAATGAGGGCAATTCCTCATCTCCTGATATGTATCCAAATAAGCTTCTCCCTTGTAGATAGGTCTTCATTCTCAATGACCAAGCTTGATAATTGTTTCTGTCCAATTTTTCAATGAATGAAGGGAAACCATCACCCATGTTTACCTTCTTTGCTCTGATACCACTCTTGGGAGTGATGGTTGGATGCACTCAAGAAATGAGTTGGTGCTGCTATACCTGCTTCACACCTGCCCTCCTTTGATTCCAGATATGCTTAGTACACTTGCTTAGCTTCTAAATGACATAAAGAAACCATATATGTACTTTGCAAATGATTTGTGTAATGATCAAACCAAAACAGATAATTTGGTTCCTTCACAAATCCAAAAACTTGCTATTCCTGTAATGATACCTGCTCAGTGTTATGCTCAGTGCGACCAACACACTTGAAATTGAAACAATTCCTTTTGGGAGTATTCAAGTACCTTAATAAGCTACCAATTACAAGTGGAATCACTCAAATTGATAAACCATACACTGAGAAATAAGTTTAGCAAAATTATGATTACCCCCGACTTTTTAGGAACTCTGCAGACACAGACCAGTGAGCACCTCGACTAATATTTCTCTGTAATGGTTGATCCAATGGCCTTGAAATTTTGTAAGTGTATAGTAGACTTTGAGCTGAATCCAATGCACTTTGAATCATCCAACT